>JBBJLR010128658.1:0-17907 GCA_037577145.1 Brachypetersius gabonensis | reverse complement strand
TTATTATTATTATTATTGTGCTCCTGAGTTTAAATTTTGCTGATCAATTTGAATTAATTATTATTTATTGATTATATTTTTTTTAGCATTAAATGGTTAAAACTTGTTTACAGTTTAAATACGGATAAAAAATTTATTTCTCGAGGTGCTTTTAGCGGCTCTCTTTGTTTTTCACAGCCAGTGTGAAAGTGCCAGTGTGCGCCACTAACTTACAATAACTTACAGTACAACTCTACTCCCTGCGGCAAAAATAGCATGTTCCCCAGGTCACACGCGCCCCCTGCAGGTGGACTTTGGTGACGAATTAAACCTCGAGGCAAATTCTTTTTTTTTGTAATGGAATCAATCGAGTTACTCGAATAATCGTTTCAGCCCTACTTCCAACACATCTAATTCAAGAACTGACTGGTCACTTATTGCCTAATATATCCCACACCTGTACGGGTGCTATTATAAAGAGACAATGTTTTCCACTTTTTAATGTTATGGATGGCTGGTGTCCATCAGCTCAGTACATGTCCGACAGTTGTGCATAATATTTTCTTGACAAATCCACTTTTGGATGAATGTAGGCGTTCATACATCATTTCATAACTGCGTCAGGAGACTACCTGAGACTTGCCCAACATCATTCCAACAGTCCAAACAAATCCTGGGTCAAATGACTGCACACTAATGCGATAAACGATTGTTTGAAAATAGCTTTGCTTTGCCTAACAAGAGGCTGAGTTATGCAAAGGACAAGCCATCTGTAACTTCATCTCCCCTTTCAATGTCTTCTCTTTTTTCAGGACTTCTCAGTAATTAGCAGTACTTACATCCCTCAATGTGTCTGTTTACAGATGTCATGGCTCTGGGCCCAAAGCATCCCGGTGTCATTAATGGGTATTTCACCAATACTGATAGTGATACTGATCATTTTGATACTCCTATTCATCATACTCTCAATAATTTGGTGCAGAAAATAAAGATAAAAAATTCAACAGTTCACTTTTTATGACTTGTTTGGACAAATAAAGAATTAAACTGTGTCGTGAGTTTTCTGTATATATATAATGCAGGAGGAGATAAAATGGTTAACAAATGGGTTTATGTCTAGGGCGTTAAACTGGAACACTTTGTTGATTTCCACTCAATAAAGGACTGCAAAGGATCTTTTGTTGGAGACTGATTTCATAATTGCTCTCCTCTGAGGACTTAGGCCTCAGCACACAGGTATGTAATGAGGCAGGAAAACATTCATTAATCAGAGTCATAGTGTCATAGAGCCACTGTCAGCCACAACTAAGACCCAAAACATCATATACCGCTCACTGTTGACATGAATGCTTGCACATACAGATGCAAAATGATATTGTAAATGGAATGAAGGCATTTCTTCCTTTCTTGGACTTGGAACCACCTCCTTTTACAGACGTAGGAATGACAGTGCGTGTGGACGGTAGTAATGGCCTGAGTCTCCTCCAGACGTCCCTTTCCGTTTGAGGGAGGAGACAGTAATTAGTGACTGTGCTGCGACAGAAACACCTGAAAGGTGAGGCTGTGTCTGTCTCCCTGTCTTCCTATTTGTGTGGGAAAGGTCTTCAACTACAAAGCAGACTGATCTAAAGGGGCATTTTAAAAGTGGCAACAAGGCATATTATAATACTTCATAATACTAAAGATGTTTTAGTGACTTTGACCCTTAAAATGCTGGAGTTCTTATTGTGCTTTTGCTGTAAAGAACTGTCTGTAAAGAAGTCTCTATGACTGACCTTTGAGAATAGATTAGATAAGATAAGATAAAATCACCTCCAAATAAAATAAATCCTCCTTTTCGTACAAATACAAATGTGGTTTGGGTTAAAATGTAGAATCTGTTCTTTACACACATTCTCAACTTATTTCGATGAGCTACAGAATGAACCAAATCAAATAACAACATGCTTTTATTATCACCTACATTAAAACTCTCCAAGGCTTACACTCTTTAAAAACAGGCTCTTCAAAATTTTCTGATTGATGCCATTTTTGTTCCCTAAAGAATCATTTTAAAAATGAGATGTTAAGAATCTTTATAAGTAAACTTTAAAGGTTCTTTACTAGTTAAAATGCTCTTTCTAGATCAGTTAAATCAGTATTCTTCAAACTGCTCACCTTGATGGTCCACATTTCTGCTATATGGAGAGAGGAGAACCCTGAGGACCTGTTTGAGGACATCTTTACATTACGCAGAGGGTTTAAAATGTTAAAAAGCTTTTTACACTCATACACTTCAGGATTCTTCAGGGAACCAGTACTGGCTCTTTTATGGTAACTCAGGTCCTGCAGGGCCCAAGAACTTCACAGTTTGGAGCATTTTAACATTTTAAACTAACTTTTTTGTGTTTTGGGCCACTTTAATTGATATCTCACTTAAACGTGACACTGCATGCCAGGTCATTGTTCATTTTCCCACTGAGACACCTGGTTCAACCCCTTCGTTTACTGCCAAGTTTAGCGGATGTGTTTGAGTAAGGAAACGACCAAACTATGGAGGACACTTACCCTCCAGGCCCAGGATTGTACACACCTGCTATTTAAAGTATGTGGTGTTGAGCTGGACAGGAGCACTAAATGCACATCTGTTTACAAAACCAGACTAAATAACCTGGAAACAACAGCTACCAGAATAATACTAAAGAGAAATCCACTGATGTTTGAACATTTCTAGATAATTCAAGTCATAAATCAGAATTGTGTGAGGTGGTATATTACGGAAAAACTTACCTACTCAATTTTTAGAGCGGAGGTGATAGGAACTAGGAAGAACAATGAAAACAAATAAAGGCAAAAGAATGGAAAGAAACTATAAAAAGCTATATACATATAAGTGGATGTCATTTTACCATATATATGCATACATGTAAAGGTACATGTATGTATATAGAAATGTGCATGTATTTTAGGACAAAACCATATCTCAAAGTTATTTCTGTGTCACCAGCTTTTATAAACATTTAGCTACTAAGATGTCTGGTTTTAGCTCCTAAGATGTCATTTAATGATGCAGATGTTTTTTTAATAACTGGAATTTCAAAAAATCCCCTTTAAACTGCAGGTTTATGTTCGGGACTAATCTCTACAGTGAATGATTCTGTTACTAGTCTGAAATAAATGTGTAAACTGTATAGCTATGAGAGTGAAGAGCTGGGGCTTATATGAAGGCCATGGTCTGACTATGCGGCACTTTGCAATAACTGCTGCAGTTAATAGACTGAGCCAGCTCCATAATAAAGCAGGATGACCACAGCAGCACAAGCCATAATGAGACAATCTCTATTAATAATTAACACTCTTGAATGTTGAATCTTGAATTAGGGCTGATTTCCAGACTATGGAGGTAAAAAGATCCTAAAACAAACATTCAGAAGCTGAGTGCACAACACCTCTCATACCGAACACTCCATCAGTCTAGACTACGCTAAAATGCACGTAAATATTGTTTTTTGAAGGCTCTTAAGCTTTTAAACACCACAGTGGCTGTAATGACTCTGAATTCTTTCTCTACTGCAAACTGGTGCTTTCAGTCCACCCACCAAGTCCAGTCCACCCACGACCAGAACCAGTTCGGGCTTGTTACAGGCGTGTAATGGTGACATAACATGGCCTACTATGTGGATTTCTCTACAGAGTAGGAGTGAGTGTGGAAATGCTCTGATTCAATGTGTTGCAAAGTCAAAAATGGTCATTTCAGCTATATACAAGTATACAGTGAGATGAGACTCCAGATTTTACAGATTACAAAAAGAAACATAGAATACAAATATACGAATAAACTTTAAATATAAACTGTGCACTTCAGTACATTTTAATATCCACTGGTCTGAAGTTGGGCATTCATCTGAGTGTCTTATTATGATGCATTGTATTATGCACTTGTAAAATGTTAGGGCTATATGATGGGTGTATTTGTTTTAACTGTGTATTCCACTGCTATGTGAATGTACAAGTGAATAAAAGCCTTTTAATATCAGTCTATAAATATCACAATCTTTGACAGTTGATTACTGATGTTCACACAAATTCTGTTCAAATTTTATACAGTTTGTACAAATTTTACAAAATATAGAATTCTGGAATAAAATGACATGTAGATCTGCATGAAATTCTAAAATATGTGTACATCTGCATCAAAACCATGAACAGGCCTGGGTATCCAGGGCTATAGCCCCGAATCTTTAATAAAAAGCCAGTAGAACTAAATCTCATCATGATCATGAGTCTTTTTTAGTTTTCAAACAGAGTTAAATTTACTACGTATGTAGAAGCAACCAATTTTCTGTTAAGTTCTTAAATGTTCTCATTATAATTTAAGAGAAAAGATGTTGGACAAATGTAATTTATCCATACATTTAAAAAATGCAGCCAAAATCCTTAGTTTTGCCTGTAGAAACTTACCGTAAAAGTAATCACATGTAATCATAATAATCAAATCAGTTCAAAATGGGGTCGAATTTGGAATTCTATTATCAAATTAATGTCATTCATTTTTGCCAAAAGGCAAAATCAGTTGGTCGTGACATTTGGTGTTTACACACTTATTACAGAGCCTTACCTTTACCGTTGAAGGTTGTTTTTCTCAAGCTGGGTCCCATCGTGGACAGAGAATGATGAGTAAGTCAATACTACAGACTTGTGATTCACAGACTGTGCCAAAAGTACGTGAGGCCTTTGAAAGTGGATGGCTTTAATTTTAGGGTGCCTCTGTGGAAACTCTAATCCCAGCGGTGGGTAAATTCCAAAACCGTGTGTAATTAAAATAGTTTATTTCTAATTTGTTTCATCAATTATTCCTTCAGTCAGTGCGACTGTAGGTAGGAGCAGCTTTGGCACGGACATTTGAAGGCTTTCATTAATTCTGATGAACTGACTACAAAGCTGGGTTTGATGGGTTACAAAGCTGTTACATGGAAAAAAACCTTATTAAATGCTAGTTTTGAGCATTAAATGAAAAGGAAATGATCTAACAATGGCAAAAATGGGGCTTTTGCTATTTTTGAGAAAACAGAGGAATTCATGAGAATATACCATAACCCCTCTCTTAGTCTCTTTTGGGTTTAGATAACAGGATTATAAAGAGAGGAAAACCCATCAAATCTTTGATATGCAATGCATAGTCACTTATATTAACATTTATCGATTACCATAGGAGTCACTGGAGGCCAGTATAATGCCCCTCACTGATAGACTTAAAGTGACATATGTTAAATTCAGCAAAGAAATATTATTCATGCTCTAAAATGGCTGAAAAATAACATATTTATGTTTTTGCCCCACAAAAGGTGTCCACCTATTTATACTAATCCACAAAACATGCAGTTTGACCAGGATGTCCAAACTCTTGCACAAACTCTCTTAATTTGAATTCATTAGGTATAACTCGGTATTAAATATTCATTTGAAGAGGTCACAACAAAAAAAATTTTTTATTTTGTTTGTGTTGATTCAAGAAAATACACAGCCATGTTTTTGTTCCTTAGTTATAATTTTAAAAAGCTTTAAATTGCCATTATGATAATTCAGCAAATAAATAGAAATTAGGCTCTAAAATGCCAGAAAAAATCACAAATTTAAGGGGGTCCACTTGTTTACACTAATCAACAAGGCAAATAATTTGACTAGGGTGTCCAAGCTTTTACACATAACAGTATATATTTAAATGTGCATGAAAACTATATTTATTTAAATATGTTACAGCAAAAAAATATGTTCACGGTTATGTGAAACCCATGAGATTGTGACTTTTATTTGTGTTGATTCAGGGAAATTAATAGCAGTGTTTTCACTCTAGTAGTCCATGTTCTCTTTTCTCAAGATGCCAGTCTTTACAACGACAGGCTGGGCTCAGAGAAGCACTGTAATTATCTTTTAGTGTCCTGATCCAAACACTCTGTCCTCTACTTATTTGCTGGAATCTCACTTGGAAGAGAGGCCACTGTGAACTTAATTAACCTGTTCAGACAGTCTAATGTGTTTATGGACCTCATTCACTGCCAGAGAGTTTCTTGACAAACAAAACAAAATCAGTTCATAATGCCACCACGTATGAGAGTTTAGTCCAGCATCATTAAATCTGTCCAGGTTTTCATGGTGCGAGAGGTTTTTATTTCTACAATGGAAAAAAATGGCTATTTTAACATGCATAATGTAAAGTTAATTGCAAAGACATCACAGACAGGATTTTACAACGCAGATTACTGAAATCGTATTGTTTCATTGTTTAATTAACAAAACATCTTACCATTATATATATATATATATAGATAGAGAGAAACAATATTTATCATTTTCATACTTCTCAGAACTGGACTTATGGTAGATATGTACTAAAAATGCAATTTAAATGTAATTTATCCATTTAAACCACAATCATTTACTGTTTTGCCTGTAGTATCTTGAAAGTAATCATGCAGCTCCTTTTTCAGTGTCTGGACTGCAGTAGTGTGTCTCACCTCTCCTGGAGGCCCAGTATCCTCCCCAGTCTGGCTAATCAGCTCGTTAACAACCCCTTGCTTAATTGCAGTGGGTGCATTAAAGCAGGCCATGCAGGACAGTGTGCAGGACAGTGTTTCTGGGCAGGGTAGGGAAACACTGGACTGAGGGAGCCCCCTGGTGGCTGCTTTAACACAGTACTGTCTGTGCACTACTTAATTACATGAAACTTTCCTTTGCCTCTCCCCCAGATATTTGTCTTGTTCAGTCCTAAAGGTCTTTGTCTGAGGACATGTCCACCAGTTTTTCAAAATTTCTACAGAATTAAATCTCTGAGATGTAAACAAAGTCAAATGTATTCTGTAAATATAAGAAAACATTATCGATCCGGGAGGAAATTGCTTAAACATTATATTATATATTATATATTATATAAATATGTATTATACATACATGCCAACTTCTCTTGGGAAAGTGAATAAAATTTCCTTTAAAGCTCATTTAATGTGCAGAAACTTATTAGACTGGTTTCATTTACATTGTTAAATCTTGGGGTACTAGAATGTTGTCTGTAGGTGTGAACATTCTGATCAATCTTCTGCTTACTTTCCATTCCATGCATGCAGTTCACATTTTCACTGAAGTTATAAGGGGTGAATTACACAGAACTGCCTTAAAATGACAAACGGAGCAGCCAATCAATACAGAGATAATTGATGCATTTCCCTAATGGATAAAGGTTTGAAAACGGTTGTGTGCATTTTGACTATTTTATGGTACATATAAATATTATAATTGGACATAATTAGTAATTATAAGGGAACTGTAGATTGGGAGCCTTTTAAAATACAATGGATAATGAATATAACAAAGAGTAATGGAGTGTTTAGGCTCTATATTTGTTCTGTATGTATTCACACCAGAATGTATCTGCCTGAATTCCCATATCTGAACTGGGTGTAGGAAGGCAAGGAAAACACTAACGGTGCAGGACAGGAGAACTCCAGGACAAAATTTAACTGAAGTGTAAAACCCCTCAATGCACTGGCAATCAGTAATGGTTGAATAATTAAAATGATTCCTAGGATGTAAGATAAAAGAATTAGGATTTTTTCTCTTTTGATTAGTATGAAATCGATGAATACCAAGAAAGCTGTTGCAATTCAAAATTTGACCACGCTGTGGCGCCTTCACCCTGTATAACCCGCTGCATGTCACCCGAAATAGTCTGGCCACTGTAAAAGTCCTTTCAGAAGCCTGAGCTCAGCACTCTTACTCATTAACCTGGGAGTGAAGCAGCTCAGGGTGCAGCCTGTGACGGTCAAAATCCATGATTTATTTACAGAAAACTAAGTGATATGTTTAGTCTAATGGGTTCATTCGCTGTGAGCTTTTCCTTTTTCCCCATTAAGTCCTTGATTTGTTAAATCTCATACATTTGAGCAGAAACACTGAGGTATACTATATGGAGAAAAGTATTGGGATATACCTCTTAATAATTGAATTAAGGTGCCCCCCTACTTCCAGTTGAAGGCAATCTTAATTCCTCAGCATACCAAGGCATTTTAGACAACACCATGTCTCCAACTTTGTGGACACCTTTTCTATTCCAGCATGACTGTACCTCAGTGCATAAAGCAAGCTCCATAAAGACAATGTTGAATGACTTCAGTGTGAAAGAACTTGACTGACCTGCACAGAGCCCTGATCTTAACGCCATCCAACACCTTTGGGATGAACTGGGGTGGAGATTGTGAACCAGGCCTTCACATCCAACATCAGTGTCTGACTCTATAGAATGAATGTGTACAAATTCCCACAGAAACACCTTGTGGAAATCTTGTGAAAAGCCTTTCAAGAAAGGTGGAGGCTGCTATAGCTGCAAAGGGGGACCAGCTCCGTATTAACGTCTATATATATATATTTGAATGCAATGCCATGATAATCCCCGACAGTGTAAGGGTCTGGCGTCCTCATTCTTGTGTCCATATGGTGTGTGCTGATGAGCCTCAGTCACATTACAGTTTTTCTCGATTGCTTAAACATTAAACCCTATTGTCTGAACCAAATTCTCAGTTGCCTGAACTCACTTATTGAATCAGTCACTCCTTTGGCAAAACCATAAGCACTTTTCATCTGTTTAGACACATCTTGTCAACACATTGTCATTGTGATGCACCTGTGTTGCATAATGGTGTGCACAGATGGCAAACACAATTAAAGCTCAGCTGTCACTGGTTAAACACAACAACTCAAAATTTATCACACTTGTGGCTAATGATGTGAGGGTACATATAAGCCAGAGCACTGGTTTGTGAGGCACTACAATGGATAGAAATCTAATAAGAGGAGTTCGTGTGAGAGGAGGTCGAGGTGGTCGAGGTGGTCAGCGAGGACAAAGAACAGTAATATCAGATGAAATCAGAGCTACTGTGATCGACCATGTTCTTGTCAATGAATGGTATGACAGTGAAGGAGGCCGGACTAAGTGTACAACCAAACATCAGTAGATTCACTGTGTCCACCATAATCTGAAAATTTAGAGACGAGAACAGGTAGTTACCTGTACTATATACTGTACTACGGTAAACATGTTTCAGTACATCACTGTGCCAGTGAACTGTAGTATTGTAATGGAGGGTTAGTCTGACTGTTTGTAGGCCTATTCCATGTATGTATTTTTGTAAGTGCATGTTCTCTTTTTGTAGAATTGAAGGACTGCCACATGGGGGTGGTAGGACATCTATGTTCTCCCCACACCAAGAGACCCTAATTGTCGACATGGTCCGTGAGAACAACACCATTAAACTGCGTGAAATTCAGCTGAGGATCATTGAGGACCATGTGCATTTTGAGGGTATCGACACTGTCAGCCTCTCTACTGTTGACCATGTCCTCAAGCGCAACAGGCTGCGCATGAAACAGCTGTACAGAGTGCCCTTTGAACGCAACTCTAAGAGTCAAAGAGCAAAGACTCCAGTATGTACAGGTTGGTATAAATCCAGACACATAAATGTTGGTTACCGTAAGTAGTGATTTACTGTAGTTGGCCTACATCACTTCCAGAAATATATATCTATTTCTACAGAGTTTTTGAACTGGATGCAATGGAAAAACTTCATGAATACATCTACATGGATGAAGCTGGGTTTAATCTCACCAAAAGGAGAAGGAGAGGCCGTAGTGTGTTTGGCCAACGGGCCATTGTTGGTGTCCCTGGGCAGCGTGGTGGCAATGTCACATTCTGTGCTGCCATCAGCAATCATGGTGTTGTCCACCATCAGGCCAACCTAGGGCCCTACAACACTCACCAGCTCCTCATTTTCCTCAACCACATGCGAGATGCTCTGTTAGGGCAGCAGGATAAGCAGCCCATCTATGTTGTTGTTTGGGACAATGTGAGTTTTCAGAGGCCTCCAGGTTAGAGAGTGGTTCAATATGAACCAAGGTTTTGTCAATCTTTGCCCTCCACCGTATTCTCCTTTCCTGAACCCCATTGAAGAATTCTTCTCATGGCTGTGGAAGGTATATGAACGCCAACCTTACACCAGGGTAAATCTGCAAGCCATGGAACTGGCCTGTGGTGACATGGGTGTGGAGGCATGTCAAGCCTGGATACGGCATGCCAGGGGGTTTTTCCCCCGTTGCCTGGCCAGAGAAAATGTGGCCTGTGATGTAGATGAAGTCCTGTGGCCTGACCCAGTACGGAGAAATGATGCTGTGGCGGAGTAATGCACTTCTTTTCTTTGTACTTCATTTGTATATTTTTGTGCTTTATTTTTACTTACAAGTGCTTCATGTAAATGCACAGGATTTCTGTGTTTTTTGCAAATTCTGTTTTCCATGTACAAGTGTTAAAAATGCCCAGGTATTTTGTTTTGCAACATGCATTTAGCCTAAATAAACGTATTTCTACCGCTTCCTATCCTGAACATTGTGTTTTCCTTTTTTCTATGTAGTGCTTAGTGACTACTCAGTAGAGTATTTAATTTAGATTGACTTGAGGCATGATTTGACAGCATAGTTCAGTTTTGAGCACAGATTGAACTGTTTTGGGGTGAAAGTTTGGTTTTGCAAGAAGAGTCAGAGGTTTTGTGAATGTAGCTTGAAAATTGGGTTTTGTGTTCACAGTTTAGGGAAAAGGAGAGCAGCTTTCCAGTAATGTGTCTTAGCAATCGAGAAAAACTAACACAAATAGTACATGAACCAGAACACTGTGGCTGTGGGGTTAATTCCACCCCACCCCCAGGAACCTATTCCTATATTTGTGCTCCAGAAATGTCATCCATAATCAGTACAGCACAAGCTTGCTAAAGCCTCAGACCCCCTGCCTCGTTGTTCCTCAGAAGACAGGGGGTGGGGGGGTTTGAGAGAGAGATAAAGAGAGAGGGGAAGAGAGTTTGAGAGAGAGAAAGGGAAAGAGAGAGAGGGAGAATTGTGTGTAATTTTGAGTGTTTTTTACACACCTACAACTTATCATTGACAGTTGAGGGTCACATGTTTTTGGTCATCCTGGATACGTCTGACACATAGAGCTTTTGCGTCTATATGACAGTTCTGAGCCAGCACACTTATTTTCCTACAAAACTTCTGTTTTTGTTGGACATCCCATTTCAAATGCTACATACTCTAAACTACACTTTAGTGTGCCTGGTTTTCCCCTAGTGCAAATTTCTCACTTGTGAAACTAATGAAGGCTTATCTTATCTCATTGTCCACTGTCCATTGGCCATTACCCTCCGTTCACTGTCCACTACAGTAAAAAAAGTAAAGTGGGCATTCTTGTCTCTCATGAAAACACACCACAGCACCCAGTGTGAACAGCATGAAATTCTTCATTTAACCCATTTGCCCAGTAAAAGAGTGGGCAGCCAGCGATGCTGTGCCCAGGGAGCAGTGTGTGGGATGGTACTTTGCTCAAGGGTACCTCAGTGGTGCCACTGGCCGTCCAGGGATTCAAACCCTATCACTCACTGTCCATTACCCACTTCCTATATCCTTCACTGCTCACTCTCCAGTATCCAATGCCGATTACCCACTGCACATTACCCAGTCCTCACTGCCTGCTACCTACTGTTCGCTGCCCATTACCCACTTCACATTACCCAGCTCCCACTGCCATTACAAACTGCTCTGTCCATTATTCACTGCCCATTACCAACTGCTCCCTGACTGCACATTACCCAGTTCTCAGTGACCACTGCTCACTGGCATTACCCCTGTCCAGTATCCATTAACCTCCTGCCCACTGTCCATGACCTATTGCCCAGTTCACACCACTCTTTGCCCCGTACACAGCCTCCCACCCCTCACTGTCCTGCGAGTGTCTCTTTAAGCGCGCTCTTTTCCCCCACGCCTCAAAAAGCGGCTCGTTCCGGCTTTGCCTCTTCACCCCTGCGTATCCCTGCTCTGTCCAACAAACTAGTACCACGCACAATTTCCTCTAACTCTCTCAAAACTGCCTCTGTCTTTGGCTCGTATTTATTATTCCTCCACATGTTCATCAGTCTCTCTCTCAGCCCGCACTGTACTGGGGTCTCCTCTCCGGGAGCACTGGGTCGCGCGCTGGCGGAGTGATACAAGCTGCGGCGCTTCACTGCTTCGCGAGCCAACGGGAGCGGCGCGCGCTGTGGAAAGGGAGAGACTCGTGCAAAGACGGGCGAGAAGAAACCAACGGACTTCTGGAGCAGAGCAGGAGGACAAAGTGCATGCAGCTGGACCAGACTGAGTGAGGTCCTTGCCCCTGAGGAGTGGACCCAGACCACTGGCATGATGATGATGAATAAGATGAGGATGACGAAGATGGTGACTGTTGGCTGTCACTGTCATTAGGGGTGAGTAAAGTTGCCACTCGGACTGAGACAGAGCTGCATGGTGCTGTGCACGTAGCCCGGAGGATGACGAATCCGTCCGCGCACGATTATGCAATGTTAGTATTGTGGTGGTCTCAGATGCATGTGCGCGAGGGCCTCTGCTGGTGTTTACTGTTTACCCTGCAGAGCTGCGTTACTTTCTCAATTCCCCCGTGGTTCTCGTGGGACAGAGCTTGTGGTGCATGAGCAGCACACCTCTGGTCTGGCTAGGAAATTGGGCTGCACACGTTTGCAGATGGGTGAAGTTTGATTTACGGCTTAGACGACATACCCTAAGTCCTTTCTGAGATATTGCTCAGGAATCCCTTTGCAGAAAACAAAAAACAAGTCACACAGACTGGAAGGTTTGATGAGAACTGACACTTTCTGACAGTATGCATGGAAAATGCTTGGCTAACACTGTGTGTGTGTGTGTGTGTGTGTGTAGATAGATAGACAGATATATATGCAAATGTGAGTGTACATATCACATATGTGGGTACATATATGTGTGTGTGTGTGTGTGTGTATATGTATGTATGTGTATATATATGTTATATATATGTTTTTTGCCTACATCTGAGCCACATAACAAGTGAGACTGAAAGAGGAAATGTCTTTTTGCCTATTTTGTTTCACTTTCACCTTCACAAGGTTTCCTGAACAGGTTGATTTTCTGTAAATGTCTTGTAAAGTTTGAATGCAAATTTCAGAGTAAAATCTGTTACTTGGCCTTAGTAGTTTGATCTAGTGTAAATTTCTATAAAGGAGAAGGAGCAGGAGAGAGACACAGGAGTCCACAAGGCCAAAAGGACAAAATATCACAGATATCAGATGTCAGAAAATAACAACTTTCTTGAGATGTCAGTCATCTGGTTACTGTTCTGAAAATTTTTTTTTTAAAAATGTTTGTTGATCCCCAACCCCTGGTGACCCACAGCTCTGCACAGGTTCAGTGAGATCCAGCTCGTGAAAGGCTTGGTGATCAGTTGTTGAGCTGGACTGTGTGTGCTGAGTCAAGACAGTGAGTCAGAATTGTTCACAGTGTTAGTGACAGACTCCGAATGTCTGAAGTGTTTAACGCCTCTAAAAGACTGCTCACAAAGAGTTCTCACTGGATACAGATACAGCTATACCAGTCAGTGACTTTGTTTACAATAGCTTTGGCCTAAAAGTTTTTTTTATAGTACACTTATGGTTGAGAGGTATGCACAGGGTGTTATAAAAAATAGTACCGAAAAGAATTCTACCTCAAATATTATTAACATAGCTATTTTATTTACATGGAATTTATATGCAATGTTTGCGTTATGACGCCTGGTTCCTTTCTCCATCATCGTAAAGGAATTTGATCATTGTCTGTGATGACTAATAATTCGGAATTGGTTGTCAAACTAATATGTGAGATATTAGAGTGAACTGAAGACTGTACTTTTACCATTAAAGCGATTGCAAAGTTGTACAAATGTACATTTTGGTATAACAAGGCTGTCACAAGTGAGGATTTCTGATATCAGAGGAATATAAGATTGCATTCTCAAATGACTCAATATTGATTTGATTTAGGTCAGTTTTATCGGTCAAAAGGCTGTCAACATTAGGTGAGCGGTCCAATGAAATGTGTTGGATGATAGAAATGCATTGGACAAGAGCACTCGATAATGCAGTTTAGAACTTAAGATAAAATGATTTTAAATAAATGGTATTCTTAATATTTGTGTGATATAAGCAGTACTGTACATGTATAGGCCATTTATAAATTAGTCAGCATTTCCCATCTCATTTGACTGACCTGTGTGTGTAATCTGTCATGGCTGTGGTTTAGACGAGGCTCGGTCTTACTCATGGCGATTTGCTTTGCCGATTGTTCGGTTTGGGCTCTCTCTGAGCTCATCCGGTCCAGATAATGAGCTTGCTTGAATCAGGTGGGCAGGATTTGGGTTAGAAATTGCAGGATGGGGATCTCCTGAGGAGCTAACTCCTATTTTAGATACTTCCAAGGCTTTGGGGTGTGAACCTGCAGGAACTGTCAGTAGCTTCACAGGAGACGTTAGGGCTGTGTGTTGACTGAAAAAACAAATATTTATCATAGAAATGTTATCTTTTGTCTAACCTTTATTTTAGCAAGAGACTCCTATCCCTTTTTTCAGCACCATCAGGAGCAACTCTGTCCATCACAGAGAGCATAAACTAAACTACCTACTTCGTTAAATTGGGTTTCATCATGAAGTGGACTCATGGGTTTAGGTGTTAGAAAGCTCTTTTAAGAGCCGTGGGAGAAAATACCTAAAATAAATCTAATATTAATACTGAATACATTACAGTACATCGTTATCAACAAGGAGTTTCTTTGAAAAGTATCAACATCAGATAGTTGGGATTTTACTAGTACTGATATTGATACTGGTACTACTTATCAGTATCGATACTGTTACTGATTCTATGCTCATATTTTTATGCAAAAGATGAAAAAAAAACTTTTTTAATATGACATTTTTGGAAAAACAGGTCTGGTCAACAAATGTTTGGTCATCCATTCCAGCATCAACTATTTGAACATGTAACTGTTTTAGAACAGATCTGTTTGTCTAGGAACTTCTCCATATAGCTGCATACTTCTGACCAGTGAGTGACTGAAACCAGTTTAGTTCTGGTTCTCAGTACCCATTCCTAGTCACATTAACTTGTCCAGTGAATTGGCTCAGCATGATGTTCATACTCTTAAAATTCTATTAATAACTGGTGTGTCTAAAATTTAAGCTCATTTTTGTGCCGTTGTTCTTTATGGCCATCGGATTAGCATTCTTAAATGCACCTTGGCGTAAATGTGTGTGTTTTATATGTATGTACTTACATTCTGAGCATCAAACTCATTCAGAATGTATGTCTGCCTTGTTTTTACACAAGCCTTTCATTCTATAGTTGCTCATGAAGAGATGATGGACATATATTTTGCAGAAACTGAAAAAGTTACACAGAGAAGAAATTCATTCATGCTATGTTTTGCTCCCGATACGTTTTTGGACTGTTTTGCCTTTAGGAGTAAACTGAGGCCAACTAACCAAACCTGCTGAGTCTGAACTGATATTGGGCTAAAGAATTTGCATAATATTTATTCTGTGAAACCCTCCACAAATATTTTTCATGCTCACATTTCTACAATGAATAACTATTTATGTATCTGCCTCAGTCTACGATTCCCAATACAGCTCTAAATCAGAAGCCTCTTCACGAGGACTCCATCCAAACACCACTGCCTCAGCTAAGAATCTTTCTTTAAGGCATTACTCACACACTCTCACACACACATGCACGCTCACACACAGTGATTAAGACTTTCAGTATGAATTTGTCCTTTTGAAGGGCACAATTCTCAGCAGTTAGGGAAAGATGACCAACAACCAAGTACATGTCATATCGTAGCAATGGAAGTTAAAAACACTTTCATTGCTTGCGCAAGACACCCAAAAATGATACGGAAGCAGCATTTACTTCAAGACCCGCCACAATTGCCACACCCCACCCCATTGACAAACATGGT
Source organism: Brachypetersius gabonensis (assembly GCA_037577145.1). NCBI lineage: Eukaryota > Metazoa > Chordata > Actinopteri > Characiformes > Alestidae > Brachypetersius > Brachypetersius gabonensis. Next base: position 2,061 of record JBBJLR010128658.1, on the reverse strand, counting down.
TTGTGGGTTACCATTCAGCTCAAAATTATCCTGACCCGTACCAGATTTGGATTTTTAGTTAACCAATAGGCTTCCTCTGGCTGGAAATGGCAAGCATGTCAAGAAAATAGTAAAAAAAAATAAAATTACTTTTTTTAACATTCTAACAAAATTTGGTATGTCCGAAAGTATTCTCATGACACACATGCTTTTCCCCCCAAATACCGCATCCCCATGCCCACTTACAAACTTTTTATTAATCACAACCTCCACACACACCCCCATTCCAACTCCCCAGTCGGCGTCCATCACAAATAGATTGTGATTCTGAGGGAAACCCTGCAAGGGAGTTGTTTGACAAGCTGGGAATATGTCGGTATTAAGTAACTGCATTTGCATTTTGTGTTGATAAGAAGGCAACTCCGCATGCAGATCACTGTTTGATAACATTTTATTCATTATTCAATTGAAATGTTTTGATGTAGGTATTTTGAATGTGTCAGACTGGTGCTGTGTGTGTGTGTGTGTGTGTGTGTGTGTGTGTGTGTGTGTGTGTTGATCACTGTGTGTTAGAGGGGGGGTGCTGGGGCTGCAAGGACAGGATGTTCTAACACAGCGGTCACAGTCCTGTTGCAACGTGCTCAAAGAGCCACTCTGGTAATGTCGAGACACCTCACCCCCCGGCCCTCACTCCTGCACCCAGTACCCTTAACATTCCTGGGGCTCGGGTTCTATATCTGACAGTTTCGGGGGGATGTCGGTGGGGCAGGCTCCCATAAAACACAAGCAACTGTCCGTCAGGGGTGTGTGTCTTTACGTCACACTTCCTCTGTGTAATGCTGAGGATATAATTAGGAGCACTTGTTAATGGACATGGTCTATTTCTTGCTGTCAGATGGTCGTGTTACTACATACTATTTTACACATTTTAAAAGAGATTTCAACAAGTATTTCTGTAAAACAAAAATCTGAAGTTACTGGACAATGGGAACATTTTTGGTGTGTATTGTTTTGTAACATCAGCGCAATAAATGTGTACAAAACACCATTTTTCACAACAATATTTTCTTGTTAAAGGGGACATATAGTGCAAAACTTAAGAACATAAAAGTTATTATTATGTCTATGGGCTATACAAAACATGTTTATGAAGTCCTTTGCACAAAATCACTCTCGCATAAAGAGATATCACCACTTTTAACTGCTTAACTGTGATAGAAACACAAAAGTCTTTATTTGAAAGTACTTACATCTCCCTCATCTGCTGACTTGTGCTGTAAAGCCATCCTAAAATATTTCACCTCATGTTTTGGCGGTCTGAAGTGTCTTTGTGTATTTTAAGTGATGAACAAAAGTTGGAATATGGTTATGTAAGAATGAAATATGAATTGTATTTTTGCTAAAGAAGCCAACACGATCCTCATGGAAAGGAATGAAATGGATAATAGGCCCATTAAAAATACAGATGAGGTCAAAGATCAGTTAAAATAATTTGCCTTTTCCTGGTTTACATAAACACCTTGATTCATCAGGACACCCAGTAACTGGAGCTGTGATTTGTCTCTTTTGCATGTTGCTTTCTTTGGTGTCAGTAGTGCAGCGAGGGATGTTACTGTGATGGATGATATCTTGTAAAGCCGTAAGTTCTAGGGTCGTCAAAAAAATAGATTTTCAGATACTAAAATTTTGGCGGCTTAGTTATCAAGCCAAAAGTATCACACACTCCAGCCCAGGCTCGGTTCCAGCTTACTGATGCTGAAACGACACTTGTTTAGGGAAACCTGAGAGAAATCGAGAGAAATCAGTCGTGTTCCGTGTTGTATTCTGATCTTATTTTGTGCAACTTTTTTACAATTTTTAAATGCTGTTAGTACTGTTAGTGTGGCATCTTTACTTGTTTGTGTTAATTATGCTTTCAAAAGGCTCTGCAGTCTTGTTTTGTTTATTGAACTTAATATATGTCTATACATCTTTCTTTGTCCCTTTATATGGGTATGTATTAGGCCTGTCAGTAGATTAAAATATTTAATCGCGATTAATCTCATGTTTGCCATAGTTAACTCGCGATTAATCGCACCTTTA
>JBBJLR010128643.1:0-17910 GCA_037577145.1 Brachypetersius gabonensis | reverse complement strand
TCAATGGGAGACAGATCTGGAGACTGGGGAGGACGAGACGTCCCTCTCTGAACTCTCTGCTCTTCTCTGGACTGGAGCAGTTCTGGAGGAGTTTGGGATCAAAATCCTGCTGAAGAAGGAAATTTAGTCCAGAGATCCGTAAACCAGGAGGAACTGTGTGATGTTGAAGAACTGAGTGACACTTTTCTTTCTGCAAAATCAACACAGAGCAGTCAGAGATGCTTTGACCTGAAATATGGGTGGAATATTTACGCAGATGCATATTTGTGCTCACTGGTGTTCAAATACAGATAAAGGCACATTTTTAGATCAGAGGCGGATTGGATGGAGGCTGTGTTTGCTTTTGAAGGTTGTGTGAAGTGGCTCTCCAGCCTGAAGAGCACAGCAGGAGTGTCCACTCTCATTTTAGTCCATAATACACTTAAATAAACACTAGAAAAGAACATTTTAATCCATAAACACCTCAATAAACACTAGAATAGGAGATTTAAGACCACAAAGACCTCAGTAAACACTAGAATAGGAGACATTAGTCCATGAACACCTCAGTAAACACTAGAATAGGAGATATTAGACCATAAACACCTCAATAAACACTATTATAGGAGATATTAGACCATAAACACCCCAGTAAACACTAGAATAGGAGATATTAGACCATAAACACCTCAATACACCCTAGGACATATTAGACCATAAACACCTCAGTACACACTAGAATAGAAGATATTAGTCCATAAACACCTCAATAAACACTAGAATAGGAGATATTAGACCATAAACACCTCAGTAAACACTAGAATAGAAGATATTAGTCCCTAAACACCTCAATAAATACTAGAATAGGACATATTAGACCATAAACACCTCAATAAAGACTAAAATAGGAGATATTAGACCATAAACACCTCAATAAACACTATTAAAGGAGATATTAGACCATAAACACCTCAATAAACTCTAGAATAGGAGATATTAGACCATAAACGCCTCAATAAACACTAGAATAGGAGATATTAGTCCATAAACACTTCAATAAACACTAGAATAGGAGATATTAGACCATAAACACCTCAGTAAACACTAGAATAGGACATATTAGACCATAAACACCTCAGTAAACACTAGAATAGGACATATTAGACCATAAACACCTCAGTAAACACTTGAACAGGAGCTATTTGTAAGATCTGGCACGGACAGAACCGGAAGGCAACTGGCCAGAGCTACTGAACCACCCAATCCGGAGCTGCAGTCCGGAGCTTCCCTTGGACCAATTAGACACAGATCAGCCTGACCTGAATACTAGTGGGTGTGGTATAAAAGGACTGGTGTGACTCACTTCTGTGCAAAGTATACTCTCTGTAGTAGCACTAGCCTCCTCGTATGTTCTGTGTCCAATCTATATTTAACCTTGTTTCCCTTGGTTCCTGTTCTTGTTTAGATTACTTTTTGCTCTGGTGGATTACTGTTTTGTTCCCGTGGATGTCTATCTGTACCTGTGGATTACTCCCCAGTGTTTTTTGGAATCTCCTGCTTGTTCCAGTCAAATTTATGTTTGGAACTGTTACTCTACGATTGGATCCCTTTCTTGAGATAAACGTTACAGAATACTTTGCCTAAAACAGAATGGATCCAGCAGAGCTACGTAACATTTTGGCCGGACAGTCGCAGGCCATACAAGAACTGGCAAAGTCCATTGCTACATTACAACAACATGAAACCGCGACCGCTTCAGACCCTCCAGCTGAACCTGTCCTGCTTCCCCCGAGTGAATTCAAGCTGGGATTACCAGAACATTTCGCAGGAGACACTACTCATTGTTTTCTGATGCAATGTGCTTTGTACATAGAGCACAGACCCAGCAAGTTCAACACAGACGCAGATCAGATACACTTTATGATCTCGCTACTCACCGGCAAAGCGCGTGAATGGGCCACGACGTTGCGGACAGCTCAGAGTCCCGTCCTTAATGATCAGCGGTCTTTCATTGCTGCTTTTCGCTGAGTGTTTGACCACCCCGCATCCGGTAAATCCGTTCACGATCAGCTGTACGAGCTACGACAAGGAGTTCGGACGGCCGCCGACTTTGCTTTAGAATTTCGTACTCTGGCGGCCGGGAGTGGATGGAGTGATGCCCCTCTCCTTACTATCTTCCGTCATGGGTTGAACCGGGAACTCCAAACCGAGTTGGCTTGCCGTGGCGACATCACCGACTTGGAACAATACATACAAACAGCCATTTCTGTGGATCGACTACTCCAGCAACATCACGGTAAACGAACCCAACCTCCTCCCACTCTACTCGTCAGCAGGCCACGTCTTGACATGGAAACCGAGCCCATGCAACTCGGAAGAGCGCCCCTGTCGGTGGAGGAACGTCAACGCCGCTTCAGGGAACATCTTTGCTTGTACTGTGGACAATCAGGACATATGGTGGTCTCTTGCCCTTCACGACCTTTCAAGAAGCAGGTAGCTATGCCTGATCTATCTGTTTATACGGCTAAGCAATTTTCTGTCCCAGTTGAACTTTCTGTTAACTCTATGTCTATGTCTGCCACAGCATTGATCGGGAGCCGCGGGAAATTTTATAGATGGAGAATTGGCTGCTAAGCTGGATGTACCATTAATTCCCCTTCAAACGCCCGTTGCTATTAAGGGGCTAGATGGACGTCCACTAGGAGATGGTCACATATCACACCAAACTGGTTTAATAAAGTTACGGGTTGGAGCACTACATACTGAATGAATTTTGTTTTTTGTCATCTCGACTATTAAAGACTCTGTTGTCTTAGGACACTCGTGGTTAGTGAAACATAACCCACACATTTCATGGTCTGAGAGTGAAATTAAGTCATGGGGTCCAAATTGTTTTGGGGAGTGTATAAATCTCCCGTTACGTGCCACCACCATCGAGAGCCCCCTTATACAGACACAAGCCAACATACCCGTGGAGTATGTTCATTTTGCTGATTTATTTGGGTCCCCACCTGCGAGAATGTTACCTCCACATCGGTCAGTGGATTGCGCTATAGAGTTGCTTCCGCAAGCCGCATTACCGCGTAGCCGAACTTATCCTTTATCTCTGACCAAAACTAAAGCCATGGACAAATACATAGAGGAGGCTTTGGCCTCTGGGATTATCAGTCCGTCTACGTTGCCGGTGGCTTCTGGGTTCTTTTTCGTGGAGAAAAAGGATGGTGGCTTACGGCCATGTATTGACTTTCATTCATTGAATAAGGTCACTGTCAAATTTTGCTACCCTTTTCCTCTGATCCCGTCCTCCTTGGAAAGATTGCGCTCTGCTACAGTGTTTACTAAACTGGACCTCCGCAGCGCGTATAATTTAGTACATATACGTCAGGGTGATGAATGGAAGACGGCGTTCATCACGAGTGGCCATTACGAATATTTAGTCATGCCTTTCAGATTGACAAACGCCCCCTCCGTATTCCAGATATTTAGAGACCTGCTTGATCAGTGTGTTCTTGTGTACATAGACGACATACTAATTTTTTCTCTTGATCTTGAATCACATGTCCAGGATGTGAAACGGGTCATGTATCGGTTGAGAACAAGCTGTATCTGAAAGGGGAGAAATGCGTTTTCCATCAGCCCACTGTAACCTTTCTTGGCCATGTGTTGGGTGTGGGAACTGTGGAGCTGGAGAGAGACAAGACACAAGCCATCAAACGATGGCCTGTTCCACAAACAGTAAAGGACCTCCAAAGGTTTTTGGGTTTCGCGAATTATTATCGGAGGTTTATACGCAATTTCAGTGGCATCATCAGCCCTCTTGCGGCATTACTCGGGCAGTCGTCAGGTAGACTTACTTGGACAGCTCAGGTCGACCTCGTGTTTCAGAAATTGAAAGACTTATTCTGTTCTGCGCCTGTGCTGCAACTTCCTGACCCTATCTTTCCTTTTGAGGTGGAGGTTGACGCCTCAGAGATTGGTGTTGGTGTGGTTTTGTCGCAGCGCATGGGACCGGGTGCGAAATTGCATCCTTTTGCTTTTTTTTTCTAGAAAGCTGTCGTCCTCTGTCGAATGGAACTATAGTGTGGGGGATCAGGAGCTGTTAGCCATTAAACTGGCTTTGGAGGAGTGGCGAAATTGGTTGGAAGGTGCTGCTCATCCATTCACGGTATTCACCGACCACCGCAATTTGGAATACCTCCGTGAAGCCAAGAGACTAAATCCACGCCAAGCCCGGTGGATGAAGTTTTTTTACCGTTTCAACTTCATTGTTACGTTTCGGCCTGGGTCAAAGAACATTAAGGCGGATGCACTCTCGAGGCAGTTCGATGAACAGAAAAAACAGGTCACGGTATTTTCCTGCTTGCGTTGTGGCTCGTATCCGGTGGAACTTCTAGTTTTTGAAGCCCGCTGATGCTGTGGGCTCACTCTACGTTGAGTTCAGGACACCCTGGTATATCAAAGACTATTCAGCTTCTGTCGAACCATTATTGGTGGGCGTCTCTTCAGGAAGACGTATCGGACTTTGTCTAATCTTGTCCCGTTTGTGCTCAATCCAAGACTCCAAAACAATTGCCAGCTGGGTTGTTGCAACCCCTACCTGTCCCCCTGCGTCCCTGGTCGCAGATCGCCCTGGATTTCATTACGGACTTGCCTGCTTTGAATGGGTATACCACCATAATGGTTGTAGTGGACCGTTTCTCGAAAATGTGCCATCTCATCCCGTTACCCGGATTACCCACGGCTTTCGACACAGCGGAGATCCTGGTACGAGACGTTTTTCAGGTGTTTGGGATACCTGAGGATGTGGTCTCGGATAGGGGCTCTCAATTCACCTTCCGTGTTTGGAAGGCTTTCTTTTCTCGGTTGGGGGTGGATGTCAGCCTTACTTCTGGGTACCATCCACAGAGTAATGGACAAGTGGACAAATCGGACGGTTCCTCAGGTCTTATTGTGCCCAGAACCAGCAATATTACAATATTAGACCATAAACACCTCAATAAACACTAGAATAGGAGATATTAGACCATAAACACCTCAGTAAACACTAGAATAGAAAATATTATACCATAAACACCTCAGTAAACACTAGAATAGAAGATATTTGTCCATAAACACCTCAGTAAACACTAGAATAGAAGATATTTTTTCCATAAACACCTCAATAAACAATAGAAGAGGAGATCCTGGTCCTGAAAGGTGTGGAGCCGAGTTGTTTGTTTTTTGTCTGAGCTCTTGTTTGTTAATCTCCACTTTTGTTGTGGGATTTAAGGCTCAGAAGCCCAAACAGTGCTTTTGTCTCCAGCAGTCGAGTGCTGCGTCTCCGTTCAGGCATCACGGCATCTTTGCGGCTCACGAGGAGTGAATTGAGCGCTAATAGGCTTATCGGGCCACATTAGCGGCCGGGTGCAGGCACTCTGATATCGGGTCGCGTCTCCACAGCCAGTAATGACAGCTGGTGGCCATAAATTCCAGCGGCGTCTCGAACCTGCACCGCCTCTGACTCACCGCTGAGCCACGGAGGGGGTGGGGCTAGCTCTGCGTCTCTCGGCAAGTCAGTTATGGCTAACGACGGCTGAAAACGGGCGAAGTGAAATGCTCTTATCCTGCAAACGGGTGGAGCGAACCACTCTTTCCTGAAAGCGGGTGGAGCGAACCGCTCTTGCCTGATAAACAGGTGGAACGAACTGCTCTCGCCTGAAAACGGGTGGAGCGAACCGCTCTCGCCTGAAAACGAGTGGAGTGAGTCGCTCTCGCCTGAAAACAGGTGTAGCAAACCGCTCTCATCCTGAAAGCAGGTCGAGCAAACCACTCTAGCCTAAAAACGGGTGGAGTGACGCGCTCTCGCCTGAAAATGGGTGGAGCGAGTCACTCTCGCCTGAAAACAGCTGAGGAAAGAAGTCATAGCCATTTTAATTTTCAAATATTATTGCTCATTAATACGTCACTAGTAATGTAACGATTTAACGACTTTACTGTAATTACACTTTACTCCAGACTCTAATTACAGTCAGGCCACATGATTGTAGAACATGAATGAACACACTAATAGATGAAAGGATGGATGGATGTATGGATGGATGAAAGGTGGATGGGTGAATGGTTGATTGTGTCCGGTGCTGTGATGCTCCAGCAGTGTTTTCTCTCTCTGTACTGCAATCAAACTCTCACACAGCAGAACAAATATAAAATAAACATAAAAAGAGACAATAACCATGTAACAAACAGCTGCACGAGAGAGAGAGAGAGCGAGAGAGAGAGAGAGAGAGAGAGGCAGAAAGAGACAGAGAGAGAGACAGAAAGAGATATAGACAGAGAGAGAGACAGAGATTGAAAGACAAAGACAGAGGGAGTGAGAGAGAGACAGAGAGAGACAGAGATATAGACAGTGAGAGAGAGAAAGAGAGAGAGATAGAGACAGAGAGAGAGAGAGAGAGACAGAGAGAGAGAGAGACAGAGAGAGACAGAGATATAGACAGTGAGAGAGAGAAAGAGAGAGAGATAGAGACAGAGAGAGAGAGAGAGACAGAGAGAGACAGAGAAAGAGAGAGACAGAGAGAGAGAGACAGAGACAAAGAGAGAGACAGAGAGAGAAAGACAAAGAGAGAGAGAGAGAGAAAGTGAGGAACTAGCCTTTTATGCACCCCCTGTCCCCAGTGAGGTGTGAGCAGTAGATTGAAAACGTCCCCTGAGGCTCCGTCCTGAATGAACATGTAAAGCCACTTTCTAATCTCATCAAGATCTGAAAGTCAGCTCAGATACATTACCGTGTCCCTCTGTCCCTCTATCCCCATCTCCTGTCTCACTGTCCCTCTGTCCCACACCCTCCCCTCCGAAGGGACCCCTCCTCCTGCGGTGCTCAGAGGGGGACCAGTAATTATGAAAGTGGGACAGGCAGTGGTGGGACATCGCTCATATTAGTGGCGTCCCGGCGAGGATTTCTTTCTTTAATTTTTTTTATGAAATTGAAGATTTGATAAAGGCTTTCAATTACGCCGGTCCCGCCGGACGCCTGTATCTAGGCTGGATTACATCTGTATTAAGTTCCCGGACACGAGGAACGCAGCGCTTAGGTGTAGCACGTCTCTGGGGGACCGGGGAGGACGGGGGACGTGTTCATTTCCTTCAGTTCATCAGGCAGCGGGCAGATTGCTGATCTCCTCACGTGCCGAGAGATCTCTACCATTCTCTAACTACAGGGGGCAGTCTCTATCATTCTCTAAATACAGGGGGCTGTCTCTTCCATTCTCTAACTACAGGGGGAGTCTCTTCCATTCTCTACCTACAGGGGGCGGTCTCTTCCATTTTCTAACTATAGGGGCAGTCTCTTCCATTCTCTACCTACAGGGGGCGGTCTCTTCCATTTTCTAACTACAGGGGGCGGTCAAGAGTTGGTCAAGAGGTGGTCTGGAGATGGTCAAGAGATGTTCAGAAGGCAGTCAAGAGATGATCAAGAGGTGGTCAGGAGGTGGTCAGGAGATGGTCAGCTGATGGAACACAGATCTGGAACTAAACTGAAACTGCGGATTAAAAATAAAACTCTTGTTTATCTAATCAGTGCTTTAATTTAATTAATTGTCTTGGATAAACTGAACAGAGTAGAACCAGACAATGGCTGGAGAGCACGGAGAACCAAACCTAGGTTCTTCTAATATCTCCATCACTTCATCACAACATTCCAACCACAAATGCTCACATTCGCATTAGAATAAACACAAATGATCAAGAAACCTGAAATACTATCAAGACTTGTTTTATTTGTAAGAAGTTCGTTTTGTGAGAAGATCCCAGGTTAATTTCCAGACTCCTCATTAAGGCCTCCAGCTGTTTGTGAAACTTCAATTTGATGAAGTAGCTGAACCAGGTGTTTGAGGTGAAGAAGATCATGGTTCTGAAGACCATGGTTCCCATGAAACCATGTGTAAACAAGAATGTGGACCTTCAGATCTTGGACATCCCAATCCAACTGTGGTCATTTCACCTGGAGTTCCATCTTTAAAGGCTAGAACAGCCTCCACTCTTCTGGGAAGGCGTACCACCAGATTGTGGAATGGATGACCATTCAGTCCAAAGAGCTTCTCTGAGGTCAAACGCTGAGGTTGGACCAGAAGATCTGGCTCAGAAAAGCATGCCTTCCTCTCATCCTGGACCTCTCCTCTGGTGTCTGATGTTCTCGAATGTTCTTAAGGCCTCACAGGACAAGGTTTATCTTGGAAAATATATCTACTGGTAGGAAATATCTCAGTTCGAAAATGATTTTTGGCTCCCTACGCTCATTTTTCTTCCATGGAGAGATTGCGGTATCGTCTTCGGCGAGGGTGCCAATAATGATGGCGCTGACGGTATGGAGGTCTATATAAAGCTCTGATCCCGGAGCTCATTTTCCACAGAGAGCTCGGGTGAAAGGAGATCCTGCTCCAGTGTGGAAGCGTGTCAGATAAATATAGCTGGAGACTCTCAGATACCTTTCAGCTGCTGAAACCTCAGCCCTGATACTTCACCGCTCTGACCCTGAGGTTCGAGAGTTCTTCTATCACCCGTGTTTTCCAGAAGGACGAGTTCCTCCAGGCGTTCTGGGAAAACAGGAGGAGGTCGAAAGGTTCTCAGTTCTCGGAAGAACTTCACCAAACAGTTTCATTCCAAACAGCAACATTCGATTCGTTCGAGAACGCGTTCAGTTATGCTGACCTACCAAACGAGTGCTGCATCAGAAACCAGTCGAGTGAATTTCCTAAATTGAGTAGAACCCTAAACTGTACAGAGTAGAACCGAAAATGAGGTTCCTTTTCAAACTTCTGGTTTGAAATGAGGTTCCTTTCCGAAATTCTGGGTTGAAATGAGGTTCCTTTTTAAAGCTCTGGTTTGAAATGAGGTTCCTTTCTGAAATTCTGGGTTAAAATGAGGTTCCGTTTCAAAGTTCTGGGTTGAAAACTTATTGGTCAGTCAAAAGTCACACACTATTCCACAAAGCCGAGGCAGCACAAATCAGATGACCCCCATGGACTGTTAAACACAAGCTCACCCTCCACCACAGAACAATAGATAACATTATAACACTATTCATGGACAAACACTTCCAAATCCTTGTATACAAAACTTGTATTCCAAAACAATTCTAGATTTCACAAAAGCAGTAAACAGGGGTAAAACATCTTGATCGGGGAAATTGTGAACCTTGTTCTTTCTAGGAATATAAATGGCAAGTTTAGCCCGACCAACACTGCCCAACACTGCCAAACACTGCCCAACAGCAAAGTTAAGAAGCTGCCACTTAACTCTGTGTTTCTGGCTGTAGCCAGTGCCATAAATGAAAGCACGGAAGGTGAGTACATTTTAAGAACAAAGACCCCAAAACCTTAAAAATTCCACGAAGGCGAGAGCAGTGTGCAAAACAGTGAAAAATTGTCTCCCGAAGGCCACAGAAAACACACTCATCAGAAACAGCAGGATTGAGGACAGAAATAAAAGAGTTCACAGCCACAGCCCCATGTGAAATCCTCCATTGCAGGTCACCTAACCTCTTATTCAACGGTGGTTTGTACAGCACCCTCCAGGCTGGTCGCGTCTGTCGTCCCTCCCCAAGCTTATCCCCCCAAACATATTCTGGTCTGTTATTCAAAACAGTCCTATGATGCACCTTTACAAAACATCCGTACAGGGTTTTCCCTGTACTGCAAGGTCTAACAGGGTACCAGAACAGCCCCCCAAATCTGGTATGAGACCAATATCCGGGAAGGATATCAGGTGCCAATCGCCCAGCCCAATAGTCCCCCAGTAGGGTCCAGTCCTCTGGGTGAAGGCAAGTCATCCATCGCTCAACTACATCCTGGGTGTCTTGGATGGACTGCAGACCCACAGCAGAAGCCACATTCCCAACATTAGCCATACCAGGACCAGCCACATCAGCCAAGTTCTGCAATTTTATGAAGTTAGACTCACACAACGTCCGAGTGAGGTCAGGTACAGCGCCACCTGTCACGTCCAGACCTGCCCCGTGTATGAGAGCCGGAACATTGAGCGGCTGGCGGACAACCTCACAGTTCTGAACGCGGACCAGTATTTGAACAGTCCATTCAGGTGCAGTCTCCTACAATCCAACGAAAAGAGGGCAGTGTCCAGTCCCAGACCACCCACTCTTCGCAGAAGAACACTCGCCGCCGCTCTCCACACCACATCTGCCGGGCCCATCAAGTACTTCTGGACAAACTGGACACGAAACGTGGCGAGCCGGCTTCCTGCGTCAGTAAACACAGCAGTCCCCTCGGCAGCCAGTGAAGTCGGTCCCAGAAAAAGTCTACCATGATGGCCTGTAGGCGTAAAAGCAACCCTTTGGGGGGATCCACACAAAACAAACTGTGAAAAACAGCCGAGGCCATTAAGTACCCATTCCTTAAAAGACAAATGAGGACGGATCCACTCCCACCTGGCAAGTCTACCTTCCAATTTTTCAAACAAATCTTCCCATTTCATCTTCAATGCAGCTTCATTCCCAATATAGACTCCCAAATAGTTAAGGCCTCCCCGCTTCCAACTCAGCCCTTCCGGCAGGCTGGGCAATCCCCTTGCCCATGAACCGACTGCCAGGGCTACACTCTTACCCCAGTTAACCCTTGCAGAGGATAGCCGTCCAAAATCACGGACGAAGGACACCAAATTGTCTGGTTGTGTACCATGACCAATACGTCATCAGCACATGCCGATAACTGGTAACAGGTTCCACACTGGGCGATCAATACCCCTTCAATCTTAGAGCGAAGCCTGCACAGCAGTGACTCAATGGCGAGGGAATACAGCATTCCAGATAACGCACAGTCTTGCCAGATACCCCGACCAACCGGAAAGGGAGCACACAAACCACTGTTAATTTTCAACAGACTTTCAATGTCTCGATATAAAAGCTGGATCATACCAGTAAATAAGGGTCCAAAACTAAATGCTCCAAGGATGTTCCATAAACATGCATGCTCAACACAATCAAAAGTCTTTTCCTGGTCCAAAGAGAAAAGACCATGCCCAAACTGTCTGAGATGTCCAAAACATTCCTGACCAAGCAGATATTATCCATTATGGACCTGTCAGGCACACAGTAGGTTTGGTCAATATGGACGAGATGCCCCATCACATCCCGAAGCCTGTTAGCAAGAGCCTTGTACCGCACCTTCAAATCAGTGCACAAGGGACTCACAGGTCTCCAGTTTTTAATGTCCAGCAGGTCCCCTTTTTTCGGAAGCAGGACAATAACAGCCCTCCTGCAGCTCAAAGGCACGTAGCCATCCGCAAAGCTCTCATTCATCACGGCCAGAAAGTCATCACACAACTTCGACCAGAAAGCCTTATAGAACTCTACAGGAAGGCTGTCAGCACCAGGGGCAGAGCCACCCTCCATGCCGCGCAGCGCAGCAGTAAGCTCCTGCCGATTCCAGCTCCTCCATTAACTGCACAGGGACTTTAGGGAGACCTGCATAAAAGTCCTGGGCAAGTGCACAATTCACCTCATACTCCCTACGGTAAAGGTCGGCATAGAACCGAACAGCCCGACGCCGTATGTCGCTAGGGTCAGTCAGCTCCAGCCCCTCCTCCGACCGCAGAGAATGGAATGAAACGACTTAGCCCGTTTTTCCAGGTCAAAGAAAAACTTCGAGGGGGCATCCATCTGCGTTAGCTTCTGAAAACGCGAGCGGACCAGAGCCCTCTGTGCTCTGATACCCAGCAGGTTCGCAAGGGAATTTCTCTTGGACCGTAAAACTGCAGCAAGACCCTGATCACAAGAAAAGGCCATGCGCAGAGAACTAAAACAGCATATTTGTAATCTAAAAGCAGCCCAAAACGGTAAGAACACTTTTCTAAAATCCATATCACTGAGCAGGGACGAATTAAAATGCCAATAGGCGCTCCTAGATCTCAAGCTGGCAATAAATACTGTACACACAACCAAGCTGCAATCAGGGTGTGGTGGTAGTCTAGTGGTAGGATACTTGCCTCTGGTGCAAGAGGTTATGGGTTCGAATCCTACCTTCAGCAGGCCACCACTGGGTCCCTGAGCAAGACCCTTAACCACAAGTTGCTCCAGAGAGACTGTTCCCTGTAGTTAAGGAATGGAAGTCGCTTTGGGTAAAAGCATCTGGTAAATGTAAATGTGATCAGAAAAACAAACTGGCATCATCAGACACCCTTTAACCACACTAAGATAATGTTTAATACAATAAAATATCAAGCCTGACTAGTGATAAAACCCCATCACGTGCATGAGCCCATGAGTACTGCCTGGCATTAGAATTCAGGGTTCTCCAAACATCAGTCAGACAAAGAGCTGGTGACAGCCCACACATCGTACGCTGAGATGCAGCATGAGGCTCCACGTGGTTCTGATCCAGCCCGTCATTCTCTGTACAACTCTGTACAATTCCCCGGCCTTGAATAAATACTCCTCAGCACAACATTGTTGTAAAAGCACGGCAACAGAATTTAAAAACGTAACCCTGTCAGAGGCCTTAACAGGAGAATAAACATTGACAAAATTGAAAAGAAGTTGATAGAAATGTTTTTTGACATAAAATAGCTACCCCACCTCTATTTGAACACATGTGACTAAAGAAAATTTTGCCTCCCCATTCAAGTTCCCACTGAGCTTCACTTTCCTGGTCACTGGGCGTCTCTTGCAACATTAAAACATCCAGCCGCTGTCGTTTACACAGCTCAAAAATCAAAGTCCTCTTCGCAGGGTCTCGGGCTCCATTCACATTCAGAGATGCGATTCTGAAGGTGCTCATCAAGAGGTATGGAAGCACCCAAAACGAGCAAGCACCATAAACTTAGGACGTCTCAGAGCCGTCTTCAGTCTGCAGTCCAGATTTGAGCTTTTCTACAATTTTCTTTAATCTGTAAACCTCCGGAACTGTAAAATGTTCGCCACTGTCAGACCTCATGATCGACTGCACAGTGTCAATAAAAAGTTTACAGTCAGGAAAATATTCCTCCTCTGCCACGCCCTTCACATTTTTGGTCTGCCTGAGAAATAACCTGATTCTGGAGAATGTATATGGCTACATCCACTTTTAGCACTAGACTTGACCCCTTTAAACCTCCACTTACCAGAGGGGGCCTTAAAGCAGGCTTCCTCCTCTGCGGCGAAAAGGACTTCCTCACACCCATCCGCCAAGACGGACTCCACTATCTCAGCTAACACACCGGCACCATTACCAGCAGGAGCAGCATCTGAATCAACAGAGGACGAAGGGATCACTGCACCTTCCATTATGTCCCTGAGCAGAGACCTGCCTATCAGGAGCAGCAGGACCAACTGCAGGCTCGCCACTTCCACCAGGCTGAACTGTGTTCGGCCCCAATTGTACAGCACTGACCCCCTGATCATCTGCACCGATGCCCAAATCGTGAGCACCCTGATCGTCTACAACATTTCATGGTCTCAGTAGTAACAAAAATAACATAGTCAAAGTCATCCACCCTGAACTTAAAAGCAACATTTAGTTCTTCCCCACTTTTTAAAACCATAAAGACATGGCGTCTGAAGTACACTACATGCCTCAGTAAGGGCGACTTGCAGCCAAGGGGAACTTTTTTAACTCGGGAAACGACCTGAACATAATGAGACAGTTCCGCGAGCAGAAGCTCGTCAGTAATAAATGGACATTCAAAATAACCACTATATGAGCCAGGCATATGAGGGGCAGCACAGACACGAACGCATCTTTAAGCACCCCACCGCTCTCCACTACTGCATTAACCTTTTCCTCTTGCACTGCATTAAGCCGCTCAAACATGCTGTTCCTGGGCGCCGGCATGGTGACGGGCAAAAAGCCGGCACACGCCAACCAGCCCCAAATACACCCCCAACATCCTGTGAAAAAAGCTTACAAACTCTAAACAAAAGAAAAAACACACGAGGGCTGCCAGAGACAAGGAAAGAAAGACAGAAAAAGTACTCACTCAGTCACTCTCACACTCACGCAACTCCACTCACGCCTGCATGCTCCAACACTTGCACATGCACAGACAGAGAGAGAGAGAAAGAGAGAGAGACAGAGAGAGAGCGAGACAGAGAGACAGAGAGAGAGACAGAGAGACAGAGAGAGAGACATAGTGACAGAGAAACAGAGAGAGAGAGAGAGACAGAGATAGAGAGAGAGACCCAGAGAGAGAGAGAGATAGAGAGACAGAGAGAGAGTGAGACAGAGAGACAGAGAGAGAGACAGAGAGACAGAGAGAGAGACATAGTGACAGAGAAACAGAGAGAGAGAGAGACAGAGATAGAGAGAGAGACAGAGAGAGAGAGAGAGATGGTGTTAATCCATCTGTTTTCTGGGAGGGAGAGTGTTGGTCTTGCCGATGGCGAGATGTGTGTCTTCCTGTCTTCGCTCGGGGGGGAAACTGCTGATGCAAGACACAGAAACCGGAGAAAGACGTCCGTGCATTTTTCTGTATTCATATTTTATTGATGAGGTCTTTGTGGACGTGGTCGCGTCTCGTCCAGCGCCGCTCTGCTGCTGCCTTAACGAATCCGTCCTCGCCAGCTCAGCTCTAACACTGCACTTGCTCCACCATCTCCAGATCATCTCCACACCATCTCCCCTCAGACCGACCAGACCATCTCCAGACCATATCCACACCATCTCCCCTCAGACTGACCAGACCATCTCCAGACCATCTCTGCTCAGACTGACCAGACCATCTCCAGACCATATCCACACCATCTCCCCTCAGACTGACCAGACCATCTCCAGACCATATCCACACCATCTCCCCTCAGACCGACCAGACCATCTCCAGACCATATCCACACCATCTCCGCTTAGACCGACCAGACCATCTCCAGACCATCTCTGCTCAGACTGACCAGACCATCTCCAGACCATATCCACACCATCTCCGCTTAGACCGACCAGACCATCTCCAGTCCATCTCCGCTCAGACCGACCAGACCATCTCCAGACCATCTCCGCTCAGACCGACCAGACCATCTCCAGACCATCTCCACCCAGACCGTCCAGACCATATCCAGACCATCTCCACCCAGACCGTCCAGACCATATCCAGACCATCTCCACCCAGACCATCTCTGCCCAGACTGACCAGACCATCTCTGCCCAGACCATCTCTGCCCAGACCATCTCCAACCAGACCACCTCCACCCAGACTGACCAGACCATCTCCGCCCAGACCATCTCCAGACCATCTCTGCCCAGACCGCCCAGATCATCTCTGCCCAAACCGATCAGACCATCTCCGCCCAGACCATCTCCGCCCAGACCATCTCCAGACCATCTCTGCCCAGACCGCCCAGATCATCTCTGCCCAAACCGATCAGACCATCTCCGCCTAGATCGACCAGACCATCTTCGCCCAGACTGGTGAGTTCCTCCCTCCACCTGGCCTTCAGACCCACAGCAGATCCAACACTGATGCTCCAGGTGTTCAGTGGTTTAGTCTGAACTGCAGCACTCAGAGCGAAACTCTGTCTCTGGATTTCTGTAAACACTATACAGGTGTGAGTCAGGGATTCACACACACACACACACACACACACACACTCACACACACAAACACACGCACACACACACACACACTCACACACACACACACAGTCACACACACACACACAGTCACACACTCACACCTACAGTTCACCTGATTCATGTCTTTGGACTGTGGGAGGAACCCGGAGACCCCAGAGGAGGAACACATTAAACTAATTTAAACCATTTAACTAATTTAACCCATTTAACCCAATCAAACCATTCAACTCATTTAACTCATTTAAGACATTTAACTCATTCACCAGTGGTCAGTCAGGAGCACAGGGCTTGGGGAGCAGTACCTTACTTTAAGGAACCTCAGTGGTACCACTAGCAGTCCTGGGATTCAAACCCACAGCGTTTACGTTTACGTATACGGCATTTAGGAGACACTCTTATCCAGAGCGACGTACATCAGTGCTTAAAGTAGTCCACAACTGTTCTTAAACCTGTAAAGCTATACTTAAATCAACAACAACTATTTAACCAAGTTACTGCTGGAGTTACACACCAATACAAACCCTGTCAAAGAGAAAAAGCAGGTCAGAGATTAAGACACAGATTTTAGGGTCAACTCCTTAACCATCAGGCCACCAGCAGTGTAAGATTCGGGTCTGAGAAACAGAGTGTGTGATAAAGAGTCAGTGGCACACACACTCCGGGACCCACGTGCTCCCCCCCCTATTTCTGAGTCACTCTGGGCCCCGGGGGGTGCCAGGTCGCCGGAACACATCCGCACTGATCTAAATGTGAATCAGAGCGCTGCATTCCCGCCAAGCGGGTGGCCAAACCCCCCCAAGGATCCGCCTTAAAGCGACAGTTGGGCCCGAGAATGTAATTCACACCCCACTCTTGCCCCCAGACGATTAGCTCAGAGGTGTCAGAACTGGCTTCTTCAAGCCAGAGGAACCAGGCTGGAGGAACTGGGCCAGAGTAACCGGGCCGGAGGAACTGGGCCAGTAGGACTGGGTGGGAGGAACCGGGCAAGAGGAAGTGGGCTGGAAGAACTGAACCAGAGGAACTGGGCTGTGAGTGGTGGGGAGCAGGTTAACTGGTGAAATATTAATTAGCAGGGTATTAAATGATGGGGTGTTAATTAATGGGATTCCAACTGGTGGTGCACTAATTGGTGTAATGTTAATTGGTGGGGTATTAGTTTGTAAAATGTTCATTGGTGGGGTACTAGTTAGTGTAATGTTAAATGTTGGGGTACTAGTTGGTGTAATGTTAATGGGTTGGGTACTAGTTGGTAAAACTTTAATTGGTGTGGTACTAGTTGGTGAAATGTTAATTGGTGTGGTACTAGTTTGTGAAATGTTAATTGGTGTGGTACTAGTTTGTGAAATGTTAATTAGTTTGTGTTAATTGGTGGGCTAATAATTGTAGTAATGTTAATTGGTGATGTATTAGTTAGTGTAATGTTAATTGGTGGGGTACTAGTTGGTGTCAGGTACATTTGTGGGGTAATAGTTTGTGAAATGTTAATTGGTGGGGTACTTGTTAATTGGTGTAATGTTAATTGGTGGGTTACTCGTTTGTGAAATGTTAATTGGTGGGGTACTAGTTGGTGTAATGTTAATTTGTGGGGTATTAATTGGTGAGATGTTAATTGGTGGGGAACTAGTTTGTGTAATGTTAATTGGTGGGCTAATAATTGTTGTAATGGTAATTGGTGGGGTAATAATTGTTGTAATGTTAATTGGTGGGGTAATAATTGATGTAATGTTAATTGGTGGGGTAATAATTGATGTAATGTTAATTGGTGGGGTGCTAGTTACTGTAATGTTAAGGAGTGGGGTACTAGTTGGTGTAGCATTAATTGGTGAAATGTTAATTGATGTGCTAATAATTGGTGTAATATTAATTGGTGGGGTATTAGTTAGTGTAATGTTAACTGGTGTGGTACTAGTTACTGTAAAGTTAATTGTTGGGGTACTAGTTGGTGAAATTTTAATTGGAGTAGTACTAGTTGCTGATTTGTTAACTGGTGGGTTACTAGTTGATACAGTAGGATGCTGGTTGTTAAGGGTACTAATCAGTGGGATGTTAATTGTTGGGCTAGTAATTGTTGGGATGCCAATTGGAGTGGTGCAAATTTCTAGGGTGGTCATTGATGTGATGGTAACTGGTGGGGTGATTGATAATTGGTGGGTACTAACAGGTTGAGTGCTATTTAAAGGGGTGCTAATAAAGAGATGATAATTGGTGGGGCACAAATTGGTGGGGTGCACATAATTGGGATATGGGTCAGATATGGTGAGATATGGTGAGATTTGGTGAGACATTAGCTGTGTTAGCTGCTACTCCATTCAACAGTATTGGGGGTGACTGGTGGGTTGGGGGGGGGGGGGGGGCGGAGATTAACAACCCGTCGCTTTAAAACAGCTCCCTGTGCTGCAGT
>JBBJLR010128625.1:0-17911 GCA_037577145.1 Brachypetersius gabonensis | reverse complement strand
GAGAGAGAGAGAGAGAGAGAGAGAGAGAGAGAGAGAGAGAGAGAGAGAGAGAGAGAGAGAGAGAGAGAGAGATCTCCTGTGTGGTTTGGCTAATGAAGCACACATGGTCCGTGTATGAGGGGAAAACACAGGCCTGCTGTGACTCATTTGTTCTTATACAGCCTTCCCTCAGCAGCACCAAGCCAGTTCCTTGCAAGATAACCCCCTTTTATTAATCCCTCTGTCTTGCCTTCTGCATCTGTGTTATTCTCCCTCCTCAGCTCTCCCTATATTGTGTGATATTCCTTTATACAGCACTACTTTGGTCTTGGAGGGCCACTTGGAGCTTTCTCTGCTCCAGCACACCTGCTGCACTTAAATAAAAGGTTGGCTGCTGAGTTGTAGTCTTTCCAGCTCGCTCTCATCAAGAATGGAGATCGCTCATGATAAGTGGAGCTCCATCTCATTCAACAGCACTTCCTGTGTGACCGAGCAGTTTTGCGATTAAGGCTGCTTCATATGACATCAATTACTATCTTGACATAAACAAGAAATCTCCAGATAATGCCGTCGTCATCGATTTCCATACTTATCGGCAGGGCTGTAGTACTTGAGTTCAAACTGAAGACTTTTTTCTGTGTTCTCTGACTTGTTTTGGGCTTGGACTTGTCTCAGACATGACCGTTTATATTCTAACCCAAATGTTGAGCTCCAAGTAGTTTGTTTTAAAGAAGAAAATTGGAGTTCAGAACCAGTTCAAACAGCCAAAGCAGAATTACAACAGCCCAGAGTGCAGGCAAGGTTTCTGAAGGCAACAAATCTGAATCACGAAAAGACATCCAAAAATGTAGAGCAAGAGTTGATAAAAGGTGAGACAAAAGAGACAAAATGCATGATATGCTAGCTGGGACATAGACAGCACTTTGCAAGGCTATACAAGAAACAATGGTCTTTTTTAAACTGGGAGTAAGGCCAGAACTCTGGATATCAGGGGTCTTTCAGAAACTCTGGAGTGGTTGTCAGCAGGGAGTTGTCTGGTTTGGATTTAGAGAGTCCATTCCAAATCTCAGTACAGGTCTTACAAGTTGGTCTTGCCTGAGTCCAGCAGCCTTTAAAAACCACAAGTGTTTTGTTGATGGTGCGTTTTTTGTCAGTTGTTACCAATTTTAATCTCTGTGGCAGCTGACTATGCTAAAATCACTGCCATCACAGAGCTTAAAATCAATCAACAGTTGACAAAACAACCCCTTATCCTCCCTAACAAAACAAAAACAGCTGCAACTGTCAACAATTGCTTGTTCAGGAAACAAGCACTGGTTTAATTATTTCAAAATCCATTTAGGGCAAATACTGGTGACCATCACATGCTCGCCAAACTTCATCTCCACGCTCTGAGCTTGCTGCATCCATGCTCATTTTCTTCATTTCAGCCACAGACGCCAAGTCGAGCAGAGTGAATGGAGTTAAACAGCTCTACTTAAAGTAAATAATGACTAATTTGGTCATACAGTGTTATTATACCGCACTTGAACTCTGAACATCACAGATAATAACAGTGAAAATGATCATCTTACAGAAAAAGATTCACACATTAGAAACAGGTCAGAAAGTCTCAAAGAGAGTTCTTTGACTCCTAACTCTGTCTCATTCGGACTTGGTCTTGGATTCAAACCTCTGTGGACTCTGTCTTTACTTGGACTCCACTAGTCCTGGACGTGGACTTGTCTTGTATTCATCGAAGGTGGTCTTGAATACAGCTCTCCTTAACTGTAACCCCTCATGGTCTATGAGAAACTTTCCACCTTTAGAAGCTTACATGATATGGAAAAAAGTATTGGGACATACCTGTTTTTCAGGGTTTAGTCTAGGCCAGTTACTTACAGGAAAAGTCAATCTTAATGTTTCATCATACCTAGACATTTTGGATGCCATGCTTCCAACTTTGTGGATGCAGCTTAGGGAAGAACCTTTTGTATTCCAGCATGACTGTCTCAAACTTCCGTGTGAAAGAACTTCCTAACCTCCACCCTATCCAACACCTTTATCTCATCCAAGCTCATCACAACCTAAATGCTCTACAGAATGAACGGGCCCACAGAAACTCCAAAGAAGAGTTGAAGCTGTTATAGGGGAACCAACACCATAGCAAAGTCTATGTATTTGAATGCAATTAAAGTGCCTGTTTGTTTAATGGTCAGTTGTTCCCATACTTTTGTCCATAAAGTCTATGTACAAGGTTTATTCCACCAGTATTGTTCAAAAATGTGTGACAATATCTTCCCCTTCATTTACAGACACAAATCAAATTTAGCTCATTAAATTCCAAAACGTTTGTTTTACTGATCTGTTAGTGAGAAATGGTGGCGGTAGCTCAGTGGGTAGGATACTTTCCTCCGGACCAAGAGGTCATGGGTTCGAATCCTACCTTCAGCACCACCGCTGGGTTCCTGGGTAAGACCCTTAACCCTAAAGTTGCTCCTGGGAGACTGCCCCCTGTAGTTAGGGAATGGAAGTCACTTTGGATAAAAGCATCTGCTGAATGCCATAAATCTAAATGTAAGGAAATATAGTTTACATAAACATTCTTTTGCTGCTGTGCTCTCTCTCTCTCTCTCTCCTTTTTCCTTCTCCAATCCCATATAAGCTTCAGAAATGTTGTAAAAACTGATGTGCAAACATCTTGTGCTATGGTCATGTTGGCCTGAGGCTGCATTGGAGAAACACCAAGTCCACCAAGATCAATAAAATCATATTGCTGAGGGACGTGGAGTTAGATAAGCACACAGAGAGAAAACCGCAGGATCATTTTAAAAGATTCTTTACAGGACCCACAGCTAACTCTGTGACATCTTCACAATGTGAAAAGACAGGTGATGTGTCACCGATGTGCTCAAGCAATTGTCACTTACATTGAAGAAATGCCGCTATTTTATAAAGCATTTAATGTTTAGCATGGTTTGTTCTTGCTTTAATCATTCAGTGATTTATCCAAATTCAGCAAGAAAACAGTGATTTGTACCTTTACCCTAACCCTAACCCTAACCCTAACGACTGTACTTTTAATCCCTTAATGATTTAACTAACTTTAGCAAGATAGCAAGAAAATGTATGGATTGTTCTCTTAACTGTTTAGCAATTCAAAAAACTTGAGAGAAAAATTAGTTGTGGCATTAGACCCTCAGCAATTAAGCTCAATTTATTGCAACTTTAATCGCATACAATTATTGTAACTTTCACCCAATTAAGCAATTTAGCTTGATATAGCAAGAAAGTTTAGTGACTGAACCTTTAAGTAATTCAACAAATTTTAGCAAGACAATGTAGTGATTGTTCAGTTTTTGCAAGTTTAACCTCTTAAAATGTAACTTTTTGCTTAAAAATATAGTGATTGTATTTCTAACCCCATAGCAATGTAGCCCGATTTATTAAGGAAATATAATGATTGTACCTTTGGGCTACAAATCTACGTAAAGAGAAAAAACATATTCCTCTTTGGCAAATTACTAAATGACATCATTTGCAAGGAATCAAAGGGCATCTGCTACACATTCAAGAGCTTGCACACATCTCGGGGGTGTACCGCTATATGGGGACCATACGTACAGTAAGGGCAGACAAGGCTAAAGAGCACTTCCCCTCAAGCTCTGTGTGTCTCGGGGGGGGTAGAGGGGCTGTGTGATTGGATGGTGAGGGAGAGATGGCCTCCGCTGTTGCTGCGTTCGTTCTTGAGCAGAGTTCCAGAGCTTCAGAGTTGAGAAGCCTTCCAACTTTAATTTACTCCTGTGGGATCGCGTCCATCTGTTACGCAGTCTTTGTGGTTTTGGCTTCAGCCTCAGCCAGTTTTTAACTCTCGTCAAAGTAGAAATGCATAACCACTCACCTCTAATGCAACAATGTCGTATGAGCCTCAATCCTTATTGTGTTGATGAGAACAAAATGATAAAATTGCTTTCATCCAATATTTAATCTTAAATTGAGTGGAAATGCAAAAATCTTTAAACTGGTATTCAGGATTGTTTGCCTGCATCAAATTTGTGTGGATTGTACAATTAACCCCCACCAATTTTGTACGAAAATACATTGATTGCATCTTTAATCCCTTACCATTTAATCAAGAAGGTACTGTGATTGTATTCTTAATCCATCAATTTATCATGGGCTATACCTTAAACGAGATTTATCAAGAACATATATTTAGCCGCTCTACACCAAACAGACCCCTCAAAAATCTCCAGCAGGTGACGTCCAGATCCGCTTCCACCAGCAACTGCCCCACTGATCTTTAACAGTAATCAAATGTAGCTTTGCCAACTTTCCCATGTTTTTTTTTAATGATGCTTATCCCCTTACAATCTCAGGCCTATTAATCAGTGACTACGTGAACCGCAGTGCAGCCTGGCTGAGATTGGTTAGGGCTTGTATGGTATCAAAGTGCAGGATAAATGTTCTGGCAGGGATTTTACTTTTAATCCCACACTAATTTAGGGGGAAAGGTTGTATCTTTAAGCCCTCACCAGTTCATGAAGAAAATACAGTGATTGTACTTTTAACCCCAAATCAATTTAGCAAAAAAAATATAGCGATTGTACCTTTAACCCATTAATTTAGCAAGAACACTTAAAATTTGCAGCTTAAATCTCTCAACAATTTTGAGATTTACATCACAGCCTGGATTACTTTGTTAAACTCTTATATGGTTTCAAAGTGGATTATAAAGGCCCTGACTGATTTGTGACACCTTCAGAAGTGGAACATCTAGGTTTTCATCCCACTTAAAGTATAACGACTTACAAAATGAGGCCAAAATTAGCTTTACGTCATATTCATGTTTCATCCATATGAGCAGAGCTCAAAACCACTGTTCCAGAGCACACTGTACACAACTGACCACGGATGAGGTAGAGAGAGAGAGAGAGAGAAAGAGAGAGAGAGAGAGAGAGAGAGAGAGAGAGAGAGCAAGACAGAGGGAAAGAGAGACATTTCTCTCCTGCTCTTCTGTCCTTCTGTTAGTGTGAGAAAGTGAAACGCAGTTTGACAGTCACTCTCCACAGAGCGGGCCAGTATTACATCACTTCAGCAGAGAGAGTATTAAGTTACAAAATCTGTCCCGGACCAAGAGCTGTCTGTTACCCAGCAACTCCGGCCCAATAGAGCATAAATCTTAATGGCTTTTTCTTGCTGGGACAGGGCAGCGGATTTCTAGCTCTCTCCAATTTTGATAAATCACCCCTGTCGCGAGAGGAGGCCTGGCCAGGGCATGTTTTTGGAATTTGTTTTAATGCTTTTAATTTTGAGCTTGATTGGTGCTCGTAAAAAATAGTCATGTTGTTGCATATGTGCACTAAATCTTTGTGTCCGGACTGTACAAAGTGGTGTACACACCCTGACCCACCACAACATACCCTGAGAGCAAGCAATCTCAGCGCAAATCTAAACTTTCCATTTCATTTAAATTCATTAAACTGTGATCTGCACTCATAGAAAACTTTGTATCTACATATGTCTACCTAGTCCGGTCCACTTACTCTATAGGTTATTTTATTACATGTTTGACATGTAGTCACACACAGGCTGTGTGAATCTACCACTTGGGCTGGATCTATATCAGCACCATTTTTTGGGGGTCAATAGTGTACAATGTCTGAATGTCATCCTTTCTCTACCCATTCCCTTTACTGCATCAGTTAGAGGTAATATGAGGGGTAAGGACCCCCCACAGAGCAGGTATTATTTGTGTGGGTCATTCTAAGAATTGAAGTGACAGTAACATGGTAGAGGAATGTCTACTGAGAAAAACTGCTGTGTTGCTGAAAGACACTCGCTTGTTGGTCCACCTTGTAGATGTAAAGCAAGAGATGATCACCTAACTGTTATTCATCCTCTATTATCAGTGATCAGTTTCTGGCTTGAGGATGCTGTTGCATAGTTTTTGTTTTATTTACTTCTTCGATTTTCCCTTGCAATCCTGTAGGTGATGTTTTTTGTGGGTTTAAACACTAAGTAGTAATAATTCACTTTCTTGATTTTCCAACCTTCCCTTTATATGCTTGAATTACTTTTTGTGACTCTACTTTAAACACAGAAATTACCCCTGCTGTGATTGGCTGCTCTCTATTGTGCCTAATCTGGACTGAAAATGCAAAACCAAGCAAGGCTAAACAGCTGTAGGCTGCACAGGCAGATATAGTATGTATGTGCACTGTGTATCTGTGAAAGTACAAAAACAATGTACTCAAAATGGGCAGCTTATTTTCCACATAGGGACTGTATGAACTTAGGTGTGCCTGGTACATTTTGAAAGTGTTTCACCAGCCCTGCTGTGTGTGCTCTACACTGTGTAGCACACACACACACACACACACAGTCTATGTTTGACATGCAGTCATACACAGGTTGTGTGAATCTACAGCTGGGACTACATATAAATCAGCTCTATTTTTGATGGTCAGTAGGTCGAGGGCTTGCAACAGTCTAATTATTTTAATGCATTTATTACTTTTTTCTAATTTTTCTCTTTCTCTCTCAGTGTCCAGGTCCCAGGTCTCCTCAGAAAAGCAAGAGGCTCTGCTAGAGAATGTGACCCGTCTGGGCGACCGCTCTGAGGCACTGCAGGAGTCTCTTGGCCAGCTCCCCTCCCAGAGTGACCTTCTGGAGAACATTTGGAAGCTGGAGAGCCTCTTTAACAACCACAGTGAAGAACTGCAGCAGTTGGGTATGATGACCCATAGGGGTTGCAACTAAAAGCAATGATCCTGCTTTTAGAATTTCTCATGTGCCAGCATTGCGCTTTCCATGAGTTTAGTTAAAAGCAATGGTCACCACACAAACAGTAATCAAACAAAGCTTTGTAATTCTAAGCTCACATCTTCCTGTCCCCAGGGCGTCTGGTGCAGGGTCTGGAGCGGGATGTGCGTGACCTGCAGGCCCATGCTGAGCACATGTCAGGCTCTATGGCCCAGATGGAGGAGCATTTGGGCACGGTCAGCCACTCCAGCCAGAATAATGGTAGTAGTCTGGAAGATGCTCTGGCCCGGGCCACTGCCTCCATCCACAGCCAGGACGTCCTGCTGCAGGAAACAGCAGGCCATGTGGGCACCCTGCGGCAGCGTCTGGAGGAGGTGGGATGGACTGTAGGTTTGGTTAACCACTCGCTCAGCAGTGATGTCAATGTGCACCAGCTGAAGATGGAGCAGCTGCAGGTGCAGCTGGGCAATGTGACCCAGGACACTAGCAGCGTAAAGGTCATGCAGGTGCACCTGGAGGAGCAGTTGAAGAATGAGATTGAGATCCTCAATGTAATCACTGAAGACCTGAGACTGAAGGACTGGGAGCATTCCACAGCACTGAAGAACCTCACCATCATACAGGGTAGGATTCAAGGGGGCTACAGTTAGAGTTAAAGTTCTAAGGGCAAATTTGGAAAAATAATTCAGTAATGCAATTAATTTATTAGCCATTTTTCCAAATTCCTCTAATCTGTCAGTGCTGTCTCTCTTGTCTCAGCAAGCTGCATTTTTTGATGAATCTTTATCATCTTCATCAGTACATCTGTTTGTTCGCTTTGTCGTGTTTGCCAGCATCTTCAAAAGCCATTCAAACTGAGCTCTTTGACACCTGAGCTACAATAGGGGCCAAAAGTATAAGACCACTTTGAAATTCTTTTTTTTCATCCTGCCAGATTTAAAACCAAGAAATGCAAATATGAGGACAGCTTTGCTACTGTAAAATATAAAACACTGACTAAACATGAGGAAGGTTTATAAATGAATTCAAATACACAATACATCAGTAATTAGCATAGGTAATAATATTCAACCTGTCCAAAAACTGAAAGTGTATGGTAAATAAAGCTTAAAATGGGTGGTTTTTTACCTTAAACAGTGACTTCATCTTTATGCTGATATAGAAATTTTCCTATGTTTAGAATGAGCAAATCAAAATCACTCTTTTCAACCGCAGCTTGTTTGCCAGTCCTAAGTGCACTTCCTTTTTTCAGTCCAAAGTGGAGAAAGTGAAAAACATCTTGTCTACAGTAACTTGAAAGGCCCCTATTAAGAGGAGTTTCCCTTCAGTTATATCCAGAAACATAATTCCAGCTAAGACAGCCACTTCCAAAACATGAGTGCATGAAGGGACAGTGAACCAGTTAAATTGACCCTCTTATTTATCTCTAATTGGATTAAAACTTGGATTAATCAATAATTTCATCGATAAACAGGCATTCTTTGACATGATATTCCAGAAAATGGCATTCAGTAAATGATTCCACCTGGCCATTGGACTCTTCTACTGTTCTTCTATGTCATATAATTTGTTTTCAACACGTCAGTCAGTGGGTGTTTTCTCTGTCCTTGAAATGTCATTCACAGGATTCTATGGTTATAAAATGGACTGTTCCTAGCCTGAATCCCACTTCTGCAATCTTGTGCTCCAAGTGATGTCATTTTGGCAGCAGAGTTGTGCATAAAGTTAGCTACAGGAGTAAAAAAACGTGTCCTGTTGTGCATCAGACCTGGTGTCTATTGCGTGCGTGTGTGTGCGTTGATATCGTAAAGACGCTGGAACGATTCCTACTGGACCTTTTGAGGACATTTCATACTGAAGGCATCTGCGCCATCATTACTTCCAGACTTCAGTACATTTGTGCATGATTACAATGAGGGTTTGCCAGTGGACCTGCACAGCTCTGTGGTAGAATGTTCCTTGGCATTCTGCCTCTGCCTGAATCAGTGACCTTTGCTTCAGCTTCATATGGTACCTACCCTTGGGCCTGGCAGCAGATGGAAACTCTGTCCAGGAAAATTCATTTCTAATTATCCTCTGCAAAAGCAAAAAAACCTATATGAAACCTGTATATGTTTGGAAATATGTAATCATGGAACCTCTTGATTAGTGGTAATAGCATCCAGAGGGACGTGTTTGTATGCACACTCTGCGGTCCTGCCAGCAGAACTTTGGAGCTTCAGACATCTTTATACTCCAGACGTTTTTGTGCTTGTTTGACAAATAAAGAAGAAATTTCCTGCCCCCTCAGTGCTTTGCATAGAAAGCCACACGGCTGGCCTTCAGGTGAGTGTTTGTCAACACCGGAAAAAATCACATGTGCAGTTCCAGTTTCAAAATCAGCTTCAAGGAGAAGTTGTTTGAAAACCAGCATCAAGGAGACGTTGCTTGAAGCATCTAGAAACCATTATTTGAAGATAAAATCAGATTCAAGGAGATGTTTGAAGATCAGCTTCAACAATAATTTGCCTGAAGATCAGCTTCAAGAATAATTTGCCTGAAGATCAGCTTCAGGAGGGTATTGTCTAAAGAACAGTGAGAATTTGCTTGAAGACAGGCATCTGCAGAAAGATCTTATACATAATTCCATATGCACTGAAATAAATATTGAATAATATGGTATAATACAGTATAACATGTTTGCATGGACCATCCATTCTTCATTGTAAACACCTGTCTTTTGGATCCAATTACAGACCACCTTATGGACCCTACCTGTCTAGCTGTACTGTGTTGTTGCACAGTTTGTCAGCCACCCATTGTATACTCAGTTCAACGCTTGTCAGTTTTTGTCAACCAGATATTATTTGATTATGCTCAACACAACTAACATGGCATGGGTACGGGTGTATTCAGGCAGAGCAGTGTTTCTGAGGTTTTTACACATTAGGTGGTGGTGGAGGAGAAACTAACTGAAATGCAGACTATCGCAGCCTTAACTGTACCTCAGCAAAGCAGAGCTACAAAGTAGACGAGTGCACATCATCTCTTAATGCAAAATCGTTCTGAAGCAACACAAAAACACATTTTATATATTTTTTTTTGTGATAATCCAGATGCTCTGCACTTTTCCTGCCTGACATCATGAAGTGTTTTATTTTGGTGAAAAAGCTACTCACAAATGTTCCCTGTCAGTGAGAAAAAAGAGAGTTAAATTTAGATTCTTAGCCAAGCAAAACCCAGGTGGAGGTCCACCACCCAAAGTCTGCATTCCAGCACTGCTCCAGCTGTACATGGGGAAGTTATTATAACTCCCAGTGGCTCTTGAAGTGGTCATTTTTCACTGACAAATGTCCGTTACTCTCATCCTAGACCCAGCCATTATGAGAAAAGCCACAAAACTGCTTTCAAATCAGAGACGAATAGGATCTTCCACTTACACCCTTCTAATGGAGCTTGACCACAGTGTGTTTGGCCCACTTAAGGGTAATTGATTAATGGTCAGAGAGTAGGAATGACACAAAAACACACAGAGTGCACCAAAAACAAACCATCCATTAACAATTCGTTGGCCCCAAAGGGTTCAACCCTGACCAGATCCCCAAAAAACAACTGGCTTCATGACAAGGTTGAGTATTTGAACAAGGCCCTTTAAAAAGATCTCAACATCATAGAGAGATCTAGGCCTACTTGTGTTCATTGTGTTGGCCTGAGTTTTGTTTTTAGAAATGTGGTGCATTATAAAGATCTCTAGCCTTTCCATCTTCCTTCCCTGTACATGTATAAACACATTAGTGGCACAGATTTTACTTTAGTTTTGGCCTGTTTATAGGTTGGGAAACCAACTAGCCTACTTCACAGATCAGAGTACTTCACAGATCAGAGTACTTCACAGATCAGAGTACTTCACCTGCTATCCTACTTCACAAACTAGCCTACCTCACCAACTAGAGTGCTTCACCAACTAGCCTATGTCACTGATTAAGTAAGTAGTGATTTACATTAGGAGCTAGCAAAAAAGCTACAGCATGTTGTATTTCAGACTCAATGTAAATAATGAGCATATAATGTCCCATCCTTGCCATAGAGGTTTGCTTGCTAGCTTTAGCATTATAAACTAGCTTACTAGTTCTGCAACAATATTATTAACACTGTCGTCATTTGTTCTCACTGTTAGTATTTTTTTATTAAAAAAAAATAGGTTTCATTCTGTAACTTTGATCAGGACAGCAGAAGATTTTTTATTTAGTGCTTCTAATAACTAATATTACATTATGCATGAATAGTGTGCAGATCCTGGTTTATACAAATATAATTACTCTCATCTTAAAATTTGTGTACAATTGCATGAGCACAAAGTTGGTAAGCATATGCAATTACATAATCTGCACTATGGTAATAAACTCATCACCAATAGTCATACTGCTGTTGCATGTATTATTAATGTGTAACAACCTAGTTATTACAGGCATGTAATACAAAGTGGGCCCAAAAGAGTGGATGATGGAGGAGAAACTTCATGATGAATAAGAACTCTCTCATGTGCTTGAGTCACTAAGTAAATGTGTTCTTCATTGTTGAGTCTGGTTCAACAAACAGAGCAGAACTGGCCAGTCAAGGCCAAGACAAACAACATGCTGGCCAGCCTCAAAAGACGGTACCTTGACTTGCAAGTAGGGACTTGCACGGCATGACCCATGATCCAGGTGCATAGATGTGAGGCCTAGCTCTGTTATTGTTTAAAGACTAAACGTTTGTGGATTAGTGGAGCGATGGGCTCTGAGAGGTTTCCATCGATCAGAAGTTTCTATAAACCTCTGAGGTGCTGTCGTAGCTGGAGGGAGAGCTTTGTTATGAGTTTGTTATGAATTGGTAGGAATTTTGACTTCACCAATATGATTTCCCGAAGCAGTGCTTTGAGTTTGTGCATTAACATATTATTGACCACCCTTTCTCATATGTTTCAATGTTTGGGTATCTTAGGCACACACATTCACACCATTGAATATGTAAATGAAGCTGCAACCAATAATTAATATTAATTAATAATTCAATTGATAATCAATATCCTAATGTTGTTAGTAATGAATGAAAACTGGTAAAGGCCAGGCAACATAACATGAATTCATGAAAAATGTCCTCCTAAGGAATTCTGGTCAATTATTTCTTTAAACTGTACCGTTTTCACTGTAGTTTTGCTGACTGTTTGATTTAAATGACATGGTTATAACACGACAATAGCATGAGTGTGACATGCTTAGAACTTGTTTGTGGTGTCTATAAATGTTGTCTGTCATTGCTTTTCAGGCCCACCAGGACCCAAAGGAGAGAAGGGAGACACGGGGCCTTTTGGACCTGCTGGACTGCCCGGCCTGACCGGTTTAAGAGGTATAATGCCAGAAACAGTTTGTTAGAGATTAAGTGATAGAGAACAGTTCATAATGATGAGGCTTGTCCTCTGTTACTGGAGACTAAGTTTATTAGCTTATGAATCATGAGTCTGTTGATGAAAGATGGTCTGTGCCTGTTGGAACATGAGGTGCACCCTACCCTAACCTTATCACAGCAAGAGAATACAGACACACACACACACACACACACACACACACACACACACACACACACACACACACAAACACACATACACATCGCCTGTAGGACATATTGCGCTTAAAGACCTGATAAGGATGGATGTTTTCATTTGTGAAAATTGGAGCCACATTTCCCATCACTTTATTAAAGTGTGTGCGTGTGCGTGTGTGTGTGTGTGTGTGTGTGTGTGTGTGCGTGTGTTCAGGTTTAACAGGGGAAAAAGGCATCCAAGGTTCTCGAGGGCTCTCTGGTCCTGGTGGACTTGATGGACAAAAAGGAGAGAATGGACCACAGGGACCCAAAGGTTGGAGCTCACAAGCATTTACACACCAGGGATGGACTTTATGGACCTGAGTCTGTTTACCTCTTTCTTCAATCCCTCCTCTCTCTTATCTCATTTTCAACATCCGTTGCTTCTCCTATTTATCGCATCTCATGCTCTCCTCTCTTTACGCTCCTTTAGATTTTCTCTGTTCCTGTCTCGTTCCCTTTTTTATTGTGACACACATCATGAACCTTGTAACTCACTCACTGTCTCACACACATTTAGCAGGTTAAGGACCGGTCATGTACTGTTAAGAGCACATTGTTTGTTCTTTTGGGGGATTAAATCTTACCCGACCTTGTAGTTACACAGTAAATTACTTTTACATTCAGTTTACACTGACAGGCTTGAATCTGCACTTTGATGTAAAAAATGGCAAAATCCATGTTGTGTCCATGTGTGTATGGCAATAGGCCTACTTTGGTTTCACACAACCCGGAGTGTATTTAGGACAGATATGGGACTTTTAGTTTGCGTGTGTGTGTATGTGTGTGCATGTGTGAGTATCAGGACTTGATCTGAAACACACACATTTTAATGTACCACCTATTCAGCCTATAGCAGTTTAGAGAGATTGGAAAGTGGTCATGTTTTTGGAATATAAAAGCACAAAACGTACATGAAATACATGATACAAAAGAAATGTGGGATATGAATCATCTGCATTATGATTATAGGTTTTGCCCTAGTATTTCCCTACCCTGGTCTTGGAGGCTCACTGCCCAGTATAACTGGGTTAATGGTCAGTTGGATCGTGTCTGTCAATTAAATGTCCAATATTGAAGGACTGTATTGATGATTAACAGTTATTCATGAAGCTGATTTAAGGCTAAATTATCCAAGCCGTTGTTGATTATAGGTACGTAGTCAGTACCCTATGCAATAACAGTAACAGTAATTAGTTGCAATATTTAGCCCAGTTCAACGTGGCTAGACTGTGACTGTTAAAAGCATCGGTTCTCTCCGGTTATGAGGACTTCACCACCCATTTGTCTGTACTGTGTTTGTGCACAATTAAGGACTAAAGTATTGCATAAATCTACAGCCACATGTAGCCCCTCCAAAAACAACTCTAGTATAACAATGTTTTTGTTTTCAATCTAAATCAATTCAACAATAAAAGACAAACATACCGCTCCGGGAGGGATATTTTGATGTGTGTTTACAGTGAAAGTCAGCAATTAGATTTTTAACACTTTTGGTTTCATTCCCCAACAGCCTCATTTGCCTCATTTTCCACAGCCGTGCTTCTGACTTTAATAGGATCAGCCATTCTGGAACTTTTACAGCGATTGAGTTAAAAGTGTTTTAAATTTAAATCTAAGCCTCTAATATATCACAGGCCCAACTGCCTAACCCTAGCTCGGAAAACAGGCTGGAACCTTCAGTGGAAAACCACTTTTTTTTGTTGAAGTTTGTTTTCAACAAGTGAGATGGCTTTGCTCTTTGGTTTCACGAGTGCTTTATGGTACATATGACAGTTTATACACTTTTCTTCTTTCCATAAATGTAGCCGACATAGACACATTTTAGCAATGTACCTACAAAGCTAAAAGTTAATACTAATAGCTTCCTGTTACTCTGCATCAACATTCGTGCAATAATATTTTGTACAATGAGTATAAGTGTGATTTCCAAAACTGCAAACTAAGTTTTCCAATCAATGTATTTAGATTTGATTTAAATGTAAGAGCTGGACAATATCCAAATAATTTTTGGAATCAAGGGTTCTCACATCTCCCCTCATGGCGCCCTAGCAGCTCTACACAGAGTCACAATATTTCTATAATATTGTTTTACAAGTCACTAGGATGTCCAAAAAATAGTAGTTTCAAACAGACTTGTTTGCTATGGCTACATTCTAGTGTTACATTCTTTTATGTATGATTTATGACGGCTACTGCAAGTTTGTGCCATGCTTATTTGTATTTATATATACTCTAGTGTGGTCGTAAGCATCAAAAATGACATGCACACATCTTTTTTTATATTACCTAACAACTCAAAACAGTCTAATGTGAGATGAAGACATGCAGTTGGCACAATGTTAGCTTGTGGCTATTACGTTGCATTACCTGTTAGCTACATTAGCCATTAAAATAGAGGCAAACACCAAACATGTCTTGGCTGATCAGACATTTGGGTTGAACAGTTACCCTGAACTAAATTATTTTTCTCCAAACAACTAATTTAACAGAATGCAGAGGGTGAAATAATGAAAAGGTTTTTTCTTTTTCATTTGCAATTTTTACAGGGAATTAAAAATTCTGAAGTCACAACCTAGATAATAGTTCATTTCCCTGCCAAGTGCAGTTCCAACCCCAATCTGACACACCGGTGCAGTCTATCAAGGCATGCTGTTTCAGAGTATCATGACCAGGTGTGTTCAGTTTGGGCTGGAAATGAAATCTACAAGAATAGAAAGCAGATGGAACAGGCCTTAAAAACAATAAAAACAATAAAAACATTTTGTATGTCAGTCACATGGCTTTTTTCCTATCAAAGTAGGTCCTTTCTCATGTAAGTCATAAAACATTGGAGCAGCATGTTATGGCAAACAAAACAGATCTGGCCTTTGATCACAGCTGTAATTCATGATAATACCTGATCTGAGTCATTCTGTTGCTTTTATGTAAGTAAAGAAAACGTTCCGTGAAAAGATCTCAAATTTTGTCATCAATGTATCCTAATAGAGTATCACAGGGGTTACGTTCCAAGAGCAGCCCCGTGTAGTGAGAAAATGAGATGTTGGGATGTGTTAAAAATTGTTACCCCTGTATAGACTGTACTGTAATGCACAGGTGTTTTGTTTGGTATGCGCTGTCATTTTCTTTGGTATAAGCAGGTAAATACAGTAATACATTTATTTAATTTACAGTAATAAAAATACAGGGCTTTAAGAAGAACAAAACGAAAAACACGAGAACACTCAAAGCGCTCCACGGGGGAAATTTTGGACTCAAAGGGCAGCAGCCAATCAGCAGCAAGGAAAAATAAATGACGTTCTCGGATTGGCTACTTTCAAATCCATTCCAAGACACGCCTTCTCTGTTTCTCTCCACAGTACCAAAACATTCAGAGTTATTTTTATACGGAAATATAGCTGAATTTATGTTATTATTTGTGTTACAAAATAAATAGAAACATAAGTAAATTATATATGTTGGTATATTTTTCCACAACTGCTGAACCACATATAAATGGAGGGTTACAGTATTGGCAGTTTCTTCCACCCAAAAAAGCAGACCCTTTAGTCTTAGTAGAGCCAACTGTCAAGTCCAGCTTTTCAAGTGTTTTCCAGATTTCTTTGAACGTTGATTTCTTCCAGTCTTTTTCACAGCCCACCCTGTCAAACATTTATGGTGAACTTCAATTTGCTTAATATTAACTGTTAGCTTTTCCATTGTGACAGCAGCTAACTGAAAAGTTTATTTAGGGGTCAACAACAGGCCTTTAATACAGACTTCTCTTTTGTAACTGACCAAATGGCTTGCCATTTAAAATGTCACAGGTTTGTATGCTAATCGATTGGCTGCTTTCTAAAAAGAGTCATCACTTAGCAAACAAATGAAAAAAGTAGAACCATTCTCAACCAGTTAGATTGTGCTGGCGGAACTAACAGTTGTATAATGAGCGTGGCGGGTTCTCGGACATGCCAGAAGTCTGGTTTCCAAGGCTACTCACTCCCCCACTCCCACCCATGAAGTGTTCCATTTGTAGAAGGAGCGAAGACTAGATTTTGATGGTGGGCCCCTCGGAAACCCAGCTCTTTTGAAGTCGCCCGTGGGTTCTGACCCTGGGTGTGAAACTCAGACAGCCTGTGCTTATTCTGCTGTGGTGATGTCTAATTAGCGTAGTGGAATTAAAGCAGGAGACGGATGTGAGGGGGAAGTGGGAAGGTACAGTATTATTAGATCCAGACAGACACGAAAGCAGTTACGCTGTTCAAAATGAAGGTGCCACGGGGGGTTTCTAGAGCATTGTTGAAGGAGAGCCCCTCGATTACTTCAAGCACTTTTTGATTATGTTCTTTAAAAAACTCAATTAAAAGCAAACAATCTCCCTCTCTCTCTTTCTCCCTCACTCTCTTGCCATGAGAAACCACAGACAGTTGCGTAGAGCTTATTTCTAATGCTGGTTTCCTGTCTTTGCACCCCAAACCCACAAGTGGCTGAGACGGCTTGACCACAGCAAGTGCTGGAACCTCACTACACATTACAATTCAAACATAGCATTAGCATTAGCATAGTCTGCTTGGATAATCAAGTCAGTATAAAGGGATATTACCATTCAGAACTAATAAAAATAGTAATAATAATAATAATAATAATAATAATAATAATAATAATAATTGTTGGTAGCAGTAGTAGTTCTTAGATTATTCCAAATAATGATTATTATTATTAGTAGTAGTAGTAGTAGTAGTAGTAGCAGTAGCAGTAGTAGCAGAAGTAGTAACAGCAGTAGTAGTAGTAGCAGTAGCAGTAGTACTACTAGTAGTAGTAGTAGTAGTAGCAGTAGCAGTAGCAGTAGCAGTAGTAGCAGCAGTAGTAGTAGTAGCAGTAGTAGTAGTAGTAGTAGTAGCAGTAGTACTAGTAGTAGTAGTACTAGTAGTAGCAGCAGTAGTACTAGTAGTAGTAGCAGTAGCAGTAGTACTAGTAGTAGCAGTAGCAGTAGTAGTAGTAGCAGTAGCAGTAGTAGCAGTAGTACTAGTAGTAGCAGTAGCAGTAGCAGTAGTAGTAGTAGCAGTAGCAGTAGCAGTAGTACTAGTAGTAGCAGTAGCAGTAGTAGTAGTAGCAGTAGCAGTAGTAGCAGTAGTACTAGTAGTAGTAGTAGCAGCAGTAGTAGTAGTAGTAGTAGTATTGGTCAGTGGATTTAGAGGAGTGCATCTGAGCAGCTTGAGCAGATTAGGTGGTCATCTGGAGTGTAGTGTGTATTTGTAAAGGATCAGTATAGAAAAAAACCTTCCCGTCTGTACCTCATATCATGCCATTCCTACTTCGTATCAGTTTGTTACAATTACAGCAGACATATACACATGCAGACTGTAATAGAGCATTCTCTAATCCCTGCTGTCCTCATTTTGTCTGTCTCAGGTCAGAGAGGAGAGAGAGGACCCAAAGGAGAGAAAGGTGACCGAGGCGACCAAGGAGATAAAACAGGTATGACCTTTGATCTGGGCCCTTATGCACAACCTATTGAAGAAAAAAAAAAACCTTGACACACACACACACACACACACACACACACACACACACACACACACACACCCACACACACACACACACCCAC
>JBBJLR010128594.1:3335-13860 GCA_037577145.1 Brachypetersius gabonensis | reverse complement strand
ATCTGTATGTGTTTGAAATGCTGCCACTATTACCACTAGGAAACATGTTATATGTTAAAGTGGAATGTGTGACTTCCTATCCGCACTTTGTTTAATCCCCATCACTAATTTGTCCCAATAATTTGTCTGACTCATTAAAGAAATGCATTGTATGTGCTCTCAGGTGTGAGCCACACTGCCCTCTACAGGAGACCTTAATTCTAAATTCAACCTCCACATACTTTACAATGCAGAAATCAAGCAAAAAAAAAAAAACTGACAAAAAAGAAATGATTATATAATTTGTAATTTTATTGTAATATGTTGCATGCATACATACATATATATATATACAGATCAGCAATAATATTAAAACCACTGACAGGTGAAGTGAATAACATTGATTGTCTAGTTACAGTGACACCTGTCAAGGGGTAGAATATATTTGGCAGCAAGAGAGCAGTCAGTTCTTGAAGTTGATGTGTTAGAAGCAGGAAAGACAAGAGATAAATTGTGACGTCTGACGACATGAAGACTGAGTCAGAGCATCTCCAAAACAGCGCGTCTTGTGGAGTGTTCTTGACATGCAGTTGCTTTTACCTCAATGGTGGCCTGATAAAGGACAAATGGTGAACTGGTGACTTGTGTTCATGGGTATGAGGAGCAAAGGTTAACCCATCTAGACTGCTTGCTATGACAGAAAGGTGCATCTGAGCATACT
Organism: Brachypetersius gabonensis; assembly: GCA_037577145.1. NCBI lineage: Eukaryota > Metazoa > Chordata > Actinopteri > Characiformes > Alestidae > Brachypetersius > Brachypetersius gabonensis. Next base: position 13,160 of record JBBJLR010128594.1, on the reverse strand, counting down.
ACATAGCTTCAGACCAGTCAGAGTGCCCATGTTGACCCCTGTCCACCACCTAAAGGACCAACAATGGGATTCAAGTTTCAAGATTCAAAATTCTTTGTCATTTGGGAATATGAGCATCAGAACTGGACCATGAAGCACACAATGGTATTCCCTAATGGCAATGGCCTCTTTCCTGGACAAACTGGTTCAATTAATGGAGGTCCTCAAAGAATCCTCTAACATCTTGTCATAGCTGACACAGCACACCTTCAGTGGTCTTGTGGAGTCCACACCTTGATGGACAAGAGCTGTTTTGGTGGCACGAGGGCAGCTACTCAATATTAGGCAATTTAAAGCAATAAATGATGTATATTACCCAATGGTATACTATATTGTCTAATTAGGATAGCAATAATCAGCTGCTATCGAAGATATAATGAGTTCTGAGCACATAAATGGCTGTAAAAAAATGATATACTAGTTTACTAGTGAAAAGTTGTCGAGTTCTGACATCAACGCATGCAATGCAAAATAAAAGCACAGACTGAAGATAATTTGATTGCGCTAATCTTATGCTAAAGCCTACACGATGCACATCGTCTATTCTTTAGTCTGTCCCCCAAGACTGCTTTGTTCTGGACAAGGCATCTATTTTTAAAAGCTGCTTCCTATTTTGTGCTAGATTGTGATTTCTGAACTTGGAAATAGGATCTTGCGACAAGCTTTTGAACACAGCTTAAGAAAAGCAGGCCTACCATTCATTCACCACCCAGTCATAGCGCTAATGTGCTTAACGGCTGCATTTTTCAGTATGACAAAAGTGAACACAAACTAACTGCTTCTCATTGAGTGATATGGACTGCAGGGGAAGGCAACGCAAGCTGGCTAATTTTTGAAAGTCTATTATATGCTTAAGCAAACATTATGTGCTTTTTTTCCCCCGCTCCTGTTTTCATCGCTTTAAATTCAGTCTCATCAAGTCTCAGATAACAAGGGAGCCCTTTACGCATGGACGCAGGGGACGCTGGGAAAACAGAAAGCAGCCAAAATCCGCCTTGCTTGGGGGGGCTTGGGAGGGGGGGGATTCTGTGTTCGGCGCAATTTATAAAGCTTTCTTCCTGATTATCAAAGAAAGAGCGAATGCAGCAGAACGAGAGAGAGAGAGTGTGTGTGTAGACCTGAGGGAAGCAGTGAGGTTCAGCTGAGCAGAAGGAAAATAAACCACTGCTTTGGCCTCCTGCATGGCTTGTATGCCATCGCTTCACATCTCTCAAAAACACACTCAGCTTCATACTTTTTTTTGCTTTCTTTGCTTTCCTAAACCTAGTGTGTACCCGAAGACTTCACTCAGGTATAAATACATATATATAAAAATGTTTCCAATTATATATATATAATTGGAAACCTTTTTTTTTCTTCTCCAGATTCAAGGCCTCCTCCTGTGCAAACTATACGCTGCGTTGCAGGATGTATTCATTGCAGAGACCGAGTGATATTTTTGCATGCCTTTTTATTTTTGCTCCCCCTGGTGCCTTGTCAAACCTTCACTCAGGAATGTATATATTTAAAAAAAAAAAGTTATACAGATTTATGTCTTCTTCTTCTTCCAGTCTCAAAGCCACAGAGGTACAGTCAGTGTTTCATCCTGTACTCTATGTGATCTGCAAAGCCATACGAGGTAAACCTCTTCGTATCCCACCAGCACGTAGATACCAGCTCAACGTCTCTTGTGATGCTTGGCCTACCCCCTAAAATCAAACGTCTGAGAAGAGCTTTCCTTCATTTCTCATGTGTTACATTTTAATTAAATAATAATAACACTACTAACATTAAAAAAGGCATTGTTAACACTGTGGGTATATTTAGCTTTAACATTGAGCATCACATGTATCAAAACGTCTTCTCTGGTTTGAAATGGTGGTTTGACAGTTTTCTATTCAAAACTATCATACTAGGTTTAAACGCCTGTATGGTTGGAGGGCTGACAGCACAACAAGAGGGTGAAATGTATGGCCTTTAGTGGCACTGTCACTAATACTGGCACAAATATTTGTTACTTTTTATTGTTTGTGCAACATGTCCTTTTAGGTCCCAGCAGTTGTTTTATTTATATTAGGATGTATTTACATATTATGTATTTTTGAATAGCATTTTTAGCATGAATATACATTTAAAGTGTGATGAATAAGGGTTGAGGCAAGCAGGAAGTATATGCAAGATCCATGAACAAATACACACCAAGGTTAAACTAACAAAGAAAAATGCTAAAAACAGGAACATTAAGAACAGAGTCAACTGAGAGAATACAGGAGAACATACAGCGAACCCACAAACACAATTGGGTTTTTGAAAGGGTTTTTAATGCTAACTAACGAAACGAGAACACCTGGGCAGGGGCGGAGACAAGGATAACAAGGGGGCGGGGCTAACACCAAAACAACAGACTCACATGGATACACAGACACACGGCTAAGATAACAACACAAACGTAGTAAACAACAACATAGACAAGAAAACAGGGACACAAGGAACATACAAAAAACAAGAAATGGAAAAGCAGAATTTATGTAGAAAATGATTGGCAAATGAGTTAAAATATGATTGTTCCATCACAGAGTAAATACAGTCTTCCGAAGCAAACACACGCACACAGACACACACAGACACACACATATACCCACACACACACAATCAGCCATTATGTGTGTGTATATGCGTGCATGTATAATAATATACAACATAATAAAAATTACAATATGATGCATGGATTTTATCATATGATAAATAATAGAATATGCAATACGAGTAAATTAATAAAGTAAAAATAAAGGGGCCTCTTATAGTCACGTCTGAACACACCACAGCACAAAGTGCGAACAATGTGAAAGTGAAGCAGTGGGCAGCCAGGAACACAGTGCCCAGGGAGCAGCGTGTGGAAACGGTACCTTGCTTAAGGGTACCTCAGTGGTGCCACAGTCAGTCCTGGGATTTGAACCCACAGCCTTCTGATCACAAGTCCCTAAACCCATTCTGTTGTGAAAACATTGTTTTTTTCAATTTGTGGTTATTTCAACAATTATTTTCATATCCATAAAACATGCAGCATGTACTTTAAGGGCCATAACTTAGAACAAAGTGCTTGTTTTTCGTCTTTAGTCCCACACCCGCAATCTTTAAAAGCATATAAGCAATCAACAATTTACATAATTACATCTTTCAATTGAAATTGCACTGGTGATCATGTTTGTCACGACACTGAAAAAAATAACATACTTTTTTTCAAAGCCAAATAAAGCCAGGTCTGATGAAAGCAACCGGCCAAAAAGAACATGGCCTAAATCAATTTATCCTCAACATAAAAAAAAAAAATACAGTATTTGCATACTTTGATGCTTAAGTTTTATATTTGTTGGGGTAAATTTTTTAAAATGTGGAGCTCTCTATTGATGCATTATTAATCTGTTAACTGACCAAAAAACAAACACATTTGCATTAAAAATCAGTTTTTAATGTAACCAATCAGCTAGATGTACCCAATCTTTTACCCGTCAGTGTATCTCTCTACTACACTTCAGACATGCACACCACATACCGTCCAGTCTCTTTAATCTGTACTGGCCCAAATGAAGGCAGATTAGTTCCACATGTCTTGCTGAGTCTCTCCCCTGAAGCACGGGAAAAGTGTCTGGCTGCAGGCCCTCACCGCTGATTGACATGTTTTTCCTTTCTGACAGCAGCTGAACAGATGCCAATGCCAGCAGGTTTGACCTGAACACACTTCCTCTACACACCGGGTCCAGGTCAGTCATGCCCTCGAAATGTTCTTTTTAATTTCATGAATTTGTCACTCAGATAGAGCGCAAACACTATGTGAGCTAAGGGTAATGTCATACACTCGTTTAAAGCACGGGGTTGCTTTTAATGGAAGGATACAGGTCACTCTGCGAATTTATACTTACCACAGAAAAAAAGAAATTACAAGACTATGATAGACCATAATAGTATATGGTTATTTCTATAAAAAACAATACCACAGACAACAGTGAAAATATGTACACATCCTCTACAAGAAACATTTTCCTGCCATTTGCTTAGTTAAATTTTTTGAAACATTTGACTTTTTCTTAATATCTAACTTTCAAACAGGTCACATATTTTGTTTTTTGATGGGTTTTTTTGTTTTTTATGCATGAGTTGGTGAATTAATGATCTCTGATGAGAATGTGTACTGATATTACTTTCAGTAAAGTCAAAGGGGCTCAACCCTGGTGTGGAATACGAAAAAAGTGCTTCCAGGTCGGCTACAGCCTGCAGCCTGCCTGAGTCCCCTTGTGTGAAAACATCCAGAAAAACGTTATTTATTGCCACAAAAAAGCAAAAAAAAGGCAGAGGACATTTGCAGTTTCTGTGTTATTGTGGGGAGTTTGGTCCGCGTGCGACTGAATCTGCGACTCCGGATCACTTTTTTAAATTTATGACTTTGCTCCTGTTTCACTTGGGGATAAATATGAGGTGACACAAATGACAAATTCCAGTGATTCAGGATGCATCGGTTGATGACTGAATGGACTCCACGAACTGAAAGTCAGGTCACTTATTCTTTTGCCATAGTGATTTGTCAATGTGGATGCTGATCAGAGCCAAAACTAAAAATGTCTTTTATTTTGAGCAATAAAATCTGCTTTAATAAAATAAGAGGTGAGAAATAAGCACTAATGTTGTGGGGGTTGGTACAAATAATGTACGTGTTCATCAGGAACAGGCTCTGTTTAGATCAACAGTAACATCCTGCTGTGATAGTCTTAGCTACATTTGCATAGACTGAGGAGAATGACAGATTTTACTGTAAAACTCTGTACTAATTTACTGTAAAAAGGATTCTGGGACTGTTTTTCTAGTTCACATGGCATTATGAACATCAGGTCTCAAGAGACCCATCTATCCATTATCTGAGCCACTTATTCAAATCAGGGTAACGAGGGGTGCTGGTGCAGCAGAATAGGGCAAAAGGTGGAGGAACAGCCTGGACAGGTGGTCAGCCTATCACAGGGCAGACACACAGACAAGCACCGTCCAGCGGACAAACCTGGGGGTAATTTAGCATCTCCACTTCTCAGTAAAGGTTAGATGTCTCAGCATATACACCCAAATTCATACAAAATTGTACAGTGACCACAGAATCCAGTTCCCAGTCTTGAACCCAACTGAAATTCTGTGGAGAGCTTTGTGGAACTGAGAAGGTCCAGGACCCTGGAGGATCCACTACATGCCTACATTCTCCTTACAGCAACTCATTTACACTGAATGTTTTATCACCATGATATTGCTCACCAAAAATCATCACCTAATAAATGTGGTATAAATCAAGACCTGTCTCATTTTCCCTTTCTCTTTATCTTTAAGCACAAAGGTGAGAACGTGTCCCTGCCATCCGTCTCATGATATAGAAACAGGAGCGTGTGCATTATCCTTCATGACAGAATAAAGGATGTCTCAGTTTCAAGAGCGCGCCTCCGTATTTAGCCCTGGCGCTGCAGGTTTTCCTGTATGACTTTAATATTTAATATTTCCACCAAGATGCTCGCATGCCTCTTGATGGCAGCATCTCCCTTACCCACGATGTCTTGCTGTCTGGGCCCCACGGGTGGATGTGGCACTGTAGAGGAAGCGGATCTACACCGCCGGGGCAAGAAAGAAAAAAGAACAAACAGAAGCCTAGGAACGACAGAGGAAGCAGGAGAGAAGCAGGCACTGTCCGTTCCTGATGACGCCACACATTTTCCATGGCAGAAGATTAGGGCACTGATTAGATCATCTAGATTAAAAAGACAGACGCGAGATCTTGGTTCAGCCCATATTTAGGGGAGGACTTACATTTTCTAGTAAAAATGCATTGAAGTTTGAATTGAAAAATGATTAAATATACTTGACTGTCTTTTAATTTGCTTCCTGTCATCACTGTATTGATGTAATCAGAATCAGAAGCATTTATTGATCTCGAAGGAAACTGCTTACGTTATGACTGCACAGATACACAGAGACACACAGAACAATTCATTCATTCATTCATAAACGATACTGAGATTCTAAGGATAAATTCTTCTTGCCCAGCAGAGAACAGTTTTCTACCTGGAACACCTGGCTTGGAATTTTCTAAGTCAGAGAGTGATGCAGTGCGAGCAACAGATTGAAATGAAGGATGAGGTGTATCCCTACAGCATATTGTTCATGGTGGAAAGGGGGAAATCAAAATTCTCACTGGTTCCGCTTTTAGGGACCATAGAAATGAGGACATTTGTCATACGATGATCGAGGAAAAATAACCCTCCAGCCCCCACCCCCATCATTTGCACAGCTCTAGCCACTTACTCCCTATGGAAATCTGAGCAAATATTAAATCTATCAGTAATTCAGTTGTCCACTCTTTATTTTGTCCCCTACTGCCACCTGTATGTACTTCTTCATCCTTCCAGTCTTTTGGGAGGATACTTCAGGATTCTGCCAGCCATTTTTCAGATTTTGGTTTTCTTTGGTCTTTTCTTGCACTGTGATCAGAAACAAAAGTTCAGTGGAAATTTATTCATTTCAGTGTTTAGTCACTTCGCAACCACTTGTGTCCATCTGTACTTTCCAAAACTTAGTAATGAAGGCCTCGCCCATGCTTGCACAATCATGTTGATCATATTACTGTTTGTTTCCCATAGTGTGACTAGAATATCCACTTATGTCTATGTTCATTGTACTAATGACAACATACACACAGATGGTGACTGTTATGTGAGTTTAGATAAAGCCATTCTGAGGCCTATTTCCAAAGTTATTTTATTAAAATCAGCTTTTTTCTCTACATTTATTACCAAATTTCTCATCTTATACCGTACCTGCATTCATCCAATTTTACATATTTATTCCGAACCCTATTCTGGAGGATTGAGAAGACTGTGAGAAAAAAGTGTTCCATGTGTTACATATGTTTTAGTGGTTTGGTTTTTGTTTTAATTAGACTTGAAATTATTAGAATTTCAAGTCTTATTAGGAATTATTTGAATTTTGAAAAATGTAAAGCAAAGAAACCTTTTGATGAAATTAAAAAGAAAAATTCAAGGTTCTTGGTCATTATTGACCTTCTAGTTCAACACCATGTTAATGCCATATCCTTTTTACCAAAGTGTGCGTTCATGGTGCTAAACTGATAATCATGAGAGTATTACAGATTATTATTATTTGTTAACTACATTAGAGCGGTATCTCAAGCGCAGAACTCAATAAATGAATTTTAAACACCAACTATGCCTTGGCTGATCAACTATTTTTTGTGCAAAGGGTGAAAAGGTGTACATTTTTAACCGAAGCGTTGCTTTAAACACTCAGTACACGGATTCTTCAAGCCAGTCATGTGTGGAACAAATCTGGTGCTTCTTTTTTATTGATTAGTAGCCTAATTCTTGCTTGAGGCAGACTGTACATCTGATGTGTAAGCTTTCTGGGGTACACTCCAGATGAAAGTATGATTTTAGCCTGAGGCCAAACTAATAGATTTTTTCCACTACAGCATATTTTTCTATCTTTGAAATCCTTGTACTGCAATGAAAGCAATTTGCTCTTGCAGTCTGTTTCCAGCTGTTTTTCTGGCCACCTGAAATGTAGGTACATCAAGGTTTTTTTTAAAATATGTGTTTAATACAAATATGCATGTTTTATTGGTCAGTTTAATGGGGATGTTCTGGATTTAGTTTGCAGTTTACCCTGGCATGTCCTTAATATGCATTGTGGACACTAGACTATGTTCTACTCCACCTTCTCTTACTCCCCAAACATTTATTTCTCTGGGTGAGAGAACATGACATAAAAATACAAACACAGTATATTGTACCATTGATTTATGAGTACAAAGCTAAAAATGCTAATAAAAAGCAAAACATGCAGAGTTATATGAGGACAGCTTCAGTTACCATTGATTAACACTTCCTGTTTACCTACTTTTGCCTCTAAAAAAACTTGGTGTCTTTGCCTTTCTGTATTTCTGTATTTCTTATCATTATCTTAATCTGAAAGGTTAAAAAAAACAAACGATTGTTCGACATAGACAAGGCAACAGAACCTCTGAACATTTACCCGCAGGGGCTCACTGGAAGGATGACAGAATACAAGATGCCTTGCTGTTGGCACTGTATTTACAATTAACCTTTAATCAGTACTTCATGATTTAAACATTTGTGTTTAAAATCACTCAGTGAGTTTAAAAATCCAACACAACCAACCAGCTTGTTGTGATGTTATCTCTGAAACATGCACCATGCACTTTCAGTGTTAGTCCCTATCAACTATATAATTTAATCAGTGTCACTGGATCCGATTCCAGCAGGAAAGCAGAGAAACACAGAACAGATCACCAGTCCATCCCCCTGCAGAAGCACACATAAGGCCAATTTAGCATCTCCTGGCACACATGACTCTGGATTGTGGGAGGAAATTGTAATACCTAACGGAAAGATATTTATACACAGGAGAATATGAGAACACAGAAAGGGTCCTCAGCCACCCAGGCCGGGATTTAAAGCCGGTGCCACCTTGCTATGAGGCAACTGCGCTACCCACTGCTCCACTGTGCCACCTTAACCCCACCTTGGAAAAGAAAAGTGTCAAATCATGCAGAACCCCACTCTTCACTTTTAATGAACATAAAGCTGAGCCCTGAAGCAAAATATAGGATAAGGCGATAGCTGTTGTATTGTTTTCTTATGTCATTTAAAGCAATACACAAAAACATCAAATTTTTGAAAGGCAGCAAAATGCTTTTCAGTTTGACTCGTAGGTTTCACACACTGAGGCTGCACAAATAAACATTAAATGCTGACAAAATGTTAACTTAACAAAATATTGCTGACAAAAAAGTTAAAGTTGCTTAGGCCTAATTGTCTTTTATTAAACACTCTAACACTAAATGGAAGTGGGATCAGTTGGTCCTACTTGGATCACAAAGCAGTTTCTCTATCAGTGAACAGATGTGATCAGAAAAAAGCCTTGTCTCCTGAGATTGCGTGTCTGACGTGAACGCTAGCCGTCTAATTTATGGATCCACTATAACACCTCATACTACATACACTGCAACACCTTCCCACTATAGACGGCTGAAGCCTGTTAGATACTGCTGGATAATTGCACTCTGGTGATAAGTGCCTGCATGTGTGGTATTTTTAAGCCCTCACTAATATTAATGCCTGATTATTAGTGCAATGTGCATCACTTAGCACTTGTGCTTTTAATAAAGAAGCTGACGCTGAAGGGTTACCATCTTGCTAGCTTTTTAGAAAAAAGCCACTTTTCTAAGCCTTTCAACATTTCTTTCTCCTGCTGGATTTAAGAAATGTCTCTCTCTCTCCCTCCTTTTCAAAGTGCCTTATGCTAATGGCTCCGCATTGCTACGTCCATAAAGGCGACCTTCCCCTCTCATGGAAAACGGCATAAAAGGTTCCTAGACCACAATCAGCATTGATTTGTGATCCATCATTGCTGGCATCACTCTGGAAGCCTCCCAATCAGACCTCATTGTCCTGCGGCTTCTCGAGCACCTGGTAAAAAATGGCTTAAAGCATGGCCTGTCATGACCGCTCAGCCTGACCTTTGACCCCTAAGCCATTTCTGTCCGATGTGAGCATGTGTCAGATGACATTGAACATATTCAGGGAGGGTTGGGGGGGCGGGGTGAGGTGAGCTGTCAAAGTGGCTTCGTCTCTTTGACTGTTTCGTTGTGACATTTCTGTGTCAGAACTGGTCTTATTTGGTGTGTGAGGAGACTTCGCTGCGATCTCCACAGATAAACACTGAAAATAGAATGGAATGCAC
>JBBJLR010128559.1:0-17920 GCA_037577145.1 Brachypetersius gabonensis | reverse complement strand
TATACGTATATAATAAGTGCTGGAATATAAGAAAATGGGTCAAGTGTTGGCAGCCACATTACTGACCAAAAGTTACTGGTTATTACTTTTACATGGTCTTGGATTCAGTAAAGGAAAAAGCTCATCCACTAAAGTCTCCCAAGCTGTTTTTTGTCATATATTTTTTTAAATGTTTGCAAAGATGTTCCATTTAAGTTTTTGCAGACCAAACTTAAATAAGGATTTAGAATTAGAATAAAAAGAAATCAATATGTTATCAATTATTTATGATCAAGTACCTGTTAAATGTCTGATTTGTCTAAGGATAACATGAGATTTGTAAGAAACTACAAAGAAAAAGATTAAAATGCTCAGCTCACAGTTTGGCCTCTATTGGTTTTGGATCATTACATTGTGAATGGGATGTGAAACAGTGAAAAAATGGCAATGAAAGGATTATGGGGTTTTGATCATGCAGGTTGTGCCCCACATATACCGGGCCATCGCCTCTCGTCACGTTCCGCTGAGCGGAGTTAAAATGGTTCATCTGGACTCACACCCTGACCTGCTGATTCCAGTCAACATGCCGGCAAGTTCAGTGTTCGATAAAGAGACACTGTTCAGGTGAGGGAAGCAGCAGCAGCTTGCATACAGCATCTTCTCTCTCTCTCTCACTAGCTCTCTTGCTCTTTCCCCCCTCTCACCCCCCCCCCTTCCCCCAGCAGTTAATAGTAAACATGAATATGTAAATTGTAAAATAATTATGCAATAATATATTTGAACAATGCAATATATAAAATATGAAATCAAATTATCATGCTTTATTCTTATACCTGTCTTAAGTACTTTGCGGAACTTGTAGTAATGAGTAAAGGACAATACTACATATAAAAGAATACATTAAAAATAACCATGATACTTGGCAGATAAACTGGACATATTTAAATTATCATTCAAAATTAGGGGGGTTTCATAAGGGTCTGAAGGGTTGAAGTGTGAAAGAAGTTTCTGGCTATACCGCAGGCGGTGGGCTGAGAAAGTGTAATTTTTTCAGATCATGTCAGAATTGAGAAATTTTCACAGTGAAGAAGAAAGTGCAGCTCTGTCTTGATCTCGCTGTGACCACAGAGTCATCTCTCTTGGCTGCCAGGATATGATATTTTACACTCTCACGCTCTCTTTCCCTCTCCCTCCTCCCCTCTCATATTTGCTAATAGAATTTTATCTTTCCATGTCTCTCTTCTTTTTAGGTGTGTATCAGATGTATTTAGATGAATTAACCTTGCCTATTGTTGTGTGTGTGTGTGTGTGTGTGTGTGTGTGTGTGTGTGTGTGTGTGTGTGTGTGTGTGTGTGTGTCAGTCAGATATGGCACTGGGAACATTTCCGTTCTGGACATTCCATGTCACATCTCCTGAAATGAGGACACTGTCAGAATTTGTGTCAGAATGTACAAAGTAATGTCAAAAAAAGAGAAATGAATAAAATCTAAAATAAAACAATAATAAAATAAAATTTATATATATATATATATATATATATATTTAGATATGTATATACTGAGACATATTCTGTTGTCTTACTAATAAACAAACAAGTTAAATGAGTAAAGAATTTTGTCCACAAAATAATGTGTGCCAGAGTTCGACCTGTAAAACCGCAGTCCTAGTATATTCGTCTGTATGTGTTCCTGAACCTGAAGTGGAATGATACTTCAGTGAACTGACCACTGTTGATCCACTTGACATCCAACCTAGACTGAAAGGCTGTCTCTTCCTCCAGTGAACTGAGCATTGAGAACTGGATCATGCCCATGGTCTTTGCCGGCCACGTGTCGCACATCGCTTGGCTGCATCCATACTGGGCTCAGCAGATCAAAGAGGGGGAGCATTATATGTGTGTTGGCAAAGACAAGTCGACAACCACCATCAGGTGAGCAGCCACTGGCAACTTCTAAAATGGTTTAATAGCTGACATGAGTGCTATAGGATGTTGTACAGCCAAAAGGAACTACATTTCAAGTTGGGAATATGTGACACATTCCAACAGTCATTTGAAGGGCTTTTTGTAGTGTTTCATCATAGATATGGTGTAATAAGAGTAAGTGATTATTATATAATTAATACATAAGACATATGATACTTGGTGACATCCATCTCGTCTGGACATTTAGGTTTTGAAATAAGGAATAAACTTGTAAGCCACCAAAAAACCCACACAAAAACTAATTGGCTTCCTATTTGCCAGTCTTGAGTTAAAGTTTGCATAATTTAAGTGGGCAGGAAGTAGAGCTGACACAATTATTCACCCAATAATTGGCGTGGTGATTACAGAGGTGCCCCTGCAATTAGAAGGATGTGGGTCTGAATCCCAACACTGTAGGTGTCATCACTGAGGTTCCCTTGAGCAAGGTATCGTGCCCACACACTGCTCGCTGGGTACCCCTCATTGGTAGCAGCCCCCTGCTTCACTTGGTGAATGGGTTAAATGCAGAGAAAGAATTTCACATTGTTCACACTGTGTGCTGTGCTGTGCGTTGTACATGCGTGACTATAAGGGGCCACTTTACTTTATTAACGATACTTCATTTATATTTTGAGAGAAAGAAAAGAGAACAATGGCTGAAAGCTCAAAAAACTGAACAGAAATAGCTTACTGACCATGTGCCTCCTTTCCATGTAATTGTTATTCCGAATTCATTTGTTATTCATTTGTTTTTCTTACTCCTCAGTACTGGCCAAATTTTGGCTGATTAATTAAATATTTGTCAGTTATTTCTGAATCAGAAGCATAAAGGTTTATTGATCCTGGGGTGAATTCCTTATGTTATGACTGCACAGTTACACCATGGCCAATATAAAATATAAAGCCTAAATACATTTTTTAGAAATGATAAATGCACAATGCCAATGTATAAATACTGTAAATAAGTAATTTTGAGTGAAGTGAATTACTAATGTTGGTTAACCACAAATGGTGGATAGGAGCTACTGCATGCAATAGAGATCAGTAATATTAGTATACAAGTAATATTGCATGAAGTAGTCATATTCACATGGTAAGACTATTGCACATAATGATAATGTTTTAGCACCTAAGAACATTGCACACTATTGCACATGGAAGATTATTGCAAGAGAGCAAGATAATAATGCACATGGAGATGCATATAATGATAGGGATTTAAATCCAGTAAGAAATAGCGCAATAAAGTAGCATCAGGCTATTGCAAACATTATTGTGTGACAGAGGGAGGGGTTTATTTAACATAACATAGACAACTAGCACAGGATAAATCCCTCTCTTTCAGGGTCACAAGCACTGATGATTACTTTCTGAGTGACGCCCTGTATGTTCCGGCTGAGCATTTGGAGGACTCCAAGCCATTGCATCTTAGAGTCATCCAGGTGGATCCACTGGACCCTTCTAAAAGTAGCCAGAGTGAGAATGAACACAGCACCATCAAAAAACCCAAAACTCATTCTGAGGTGGAAGTAGATAAAGAGCAGGATCATCCAGCCAAGAAAAGTGAGTCTTGCACGTGCACACTACAGCCACCAGATGACAGCAGTACATCAGCAGTACACAAGGGGCACTCTGTGGAGGGCTCAACTGCGTCTGTTGTAAGCAGCCTGCTTGGTTTAATTGAGCAGAATGATGCCTACGTCCTTGACATTGACTTGGATTTCTTCTCCTGTAAGAATCCTTTCAAGGAAATATACACCCAGGTATTGAATTGCCTAGAAATGACCCTTATTTTCCTAATTTTCAGAAAAGAGGTTCAAATGTGAAAAAGCCAATTTTTTTGGCATCAAACATCTTGTTTTTGGAACAAAAGGCTTCTAATTTAGTCATTTTCAGATAAGAAGTGTAAATGTGAAAAAGCAGCATCTTTTTTTTGACATCATAAACAACTTGTTATGGAACAAAATGATATATAATTTAGTCTTTTATTTGTGGTTCTGTGATTAACAAAAACTTGATTAACATATTTTACTGATCCATTGTTTTGGGCTTTGCTCTCTCCAGGAAGAGTACTCTATCCTGCAGAAGCTGTACAGTTTCCAGAGGCCTAAAGAGGATGCAGAGAAGGTAATGGAGGCTTTTATTCAAATGAACAGTAATGACCTGAAAGTGATCACGAGTATGATGCCTTCGAGTGCAGACTCTAAGCCAAGGCAGACATATTCCCATTTCAGTCAACGTTTAGAAGTTCCAAGCTCATGGTAAAATGATTGCTATAAATATTTAAGCAGAACACATTAGTGATAGTAACACATGCAGCGAGAGTTACAAGGATGAAGAAAACCGAATTAATTAGTCCTGTCATACACTTCAGGACATGTGTAATACTGAACGTTACCCTACTGCCCAAGACTTCTCCTCACAGTAATGCAGACTGCTTGTTAAGTTGCTAGTGTTTACTCTAGTCAGTCAGGTAGTTTGAATTCATTTGTATATTTATATACTGTAGAGCACAGCTGGTGACTTTCCTTCTTGGTAGAATAATGAGTGATCAGTTTACTAAGAATAAATGGAAGGAGATCCTACCCCATGTCACCAGCTGGGCTTTATAGTAAACGAATGGGTTGTGTGAAGTTGCCCAAAAGATGAAACCGGGTCGGACTGACCATCTGTGCTATTTGGGCCGACACCGTTTATTCGTTTTGTTTATCGGTGTAACCAGACTCGTAGATTAGCGGCCCGATTGACTGGGCTGGCTCAATCTAATTTTTATACACCTCCCCCTTCGCTTTGGTCCCTGAGCCTCTGTAATGCATTCGCCAAATAGAGTCAGCACTAGAGTTTATTTTCTGACCACCGGCCCATGAAACTGTCCTCTATGGCCCATTGGTTCTTTTCTTTACTGACACAGGGCTGGCCCAATCAGTGGGTGAGATGGAGAAAAAATTTAAAGGGGGTGCAGAGAAAAAAACACTGCAAAATGTGCCAAAATGACAGACATGACCACCTTTGGTAAATCTGTGCCATACAAGACAGTTAGTGGTGGTTAATAAGCCAGCTGTTGGCAATAAAATGGTGAAATAAGCTAATAATATCGTCAGTGTCACCGCTAGGAGAATGGCTTTGTGTACCACAGTTCTTTTATGTCTTCCATGCCGAACCAAATTGTCTTATTGAAAATGAGAACGTTATTTTTTTAGTCTGTCCTCCATTCAGGAACCGTTATCGCAGCATGACTACGCTTAGCCATATAGCTCATGTTTCCATTAGCGTATGGGACACGTGTTAGGCAATGTTTACAAACCGTGACATTAGCATTAACTGTTTTGACTCCCTTGTCGTTGTATTCTACAGTGAACCCGTAAAAAATCCATCCTGGAGATTTGTACGAAGCCGGTGCTTCTTCAAACGTCTGCCTCTCCATTGTTCCACTAGTTCTGACCATGCTTGTTGGTTTTCTTTTTTCCCGTTTCTGTGTGCCGAGTTGCGAGCCTAGATCCAGTTACGTCAGTGTGAGGGAGGGCAAGTGGCCATGCTTGTTGGTTTCAACGCAAAGCGTTGTCAGCTTGCAGTTTCCACAGTGAGAAATGTATTAAGAGATGGGGGGAAATGTGGAGGTCAAGATGAGATCTGGAAGACCACTTAACTCTGGGAGAGAACTGTTCGTATGCTGGTCAGAAAAAAAATCTAAACCCCCATTTGACTGCAAAACACCGGCAGGAACATTTAGCAGACCAAGAAGAAAACCTTACCTGCATCCCCATCATAAAATCCAATATCAGAAGTATGCAACAGAACATCTGCAGAAGCCTGATGTGTTTTGGAAACAAGTGCTGTGGACTAATGAAGTTAAAATTTGGTCACAATCAGCAAAGACATATTTGGAGGAAAAAAAGGAGCAGCATGTTATTAAAAGAACAATTTGCCACCTATTATCATGCTTTGGGGTTGTGTTGCAGCCAGTGCCACAGGAAACATTGCACGGGTGGAGGGAAGAATGGATTCCACTAAATGCCAGCAAATTCTGGAAGCAAACGTCACACCATCTGTAAAAAAAAAAAAAAAAAAAGCTGAAGCTGAAAAGAGGATGGCTTCTACAACAATACAATGGTCTTAAACTTACCTCGCTGATTTTGGAATCGCCATCGCAGTCCCTTGATTTAAATATAATTTAAAATGTGTGGGTAGATCCTAAAATAGCTGTGCATTTAAGAATACCAAAGAATATTACAGCACTAGAAGTCTTTTGCAAGGAAGAATGGGAGAAAATCCCAAGTACAAGAATTGAAAGACTTTTAGCTGCCGCTTACAAGCTGTGATATCTGCCAGAGAAGGTGTTACTAAGTACTGATTATGTAGGGTGCCCAAACTTTTGCACAATGTCACAATTCTGTGTGCCAGAAAGGCGCCTTCAAATAAAATGTATTATTATTATTATTATTAATAATGTTCTTATTTTTTAGTTTTGTTCAATGTATGACATAAAAAGTAACTATGCTTCAAAGTTTGCTGAAAATATTGTGCATTTTTTCCATTTCCTAGAGAGACTTTTTCAATTAAAAAAATCATATTAAGCTTAATATGTTGTTCTTAATACATATATATATATATATTGTTTGAAATAAAGCAATGCACAGGCCTTATTTTATTGCAGTTCAAATTATTAGCATTACTATTTGTAGCTTGTGACTTCCTGCTCAAAAAGTTGTTGATATTATCACCTAACTCAAATTTAGGAAATTTTGGCTTCCATGTCCACAGTCGGAGCGAACTGATAAAGGTCCGGTGTCCTTTGCGCTGCAGACTAGTTGTTGTCGTAGCCCTGATAAATGACCCTGTTTGTGTTTTTCGTTTGTCATTATAAGGAGGAATTGCTGGATTGTGTGGAGAGACGCACTCGGCAGTTGGAGGATCTGGAAGCTGCCTTTGCTGACCTGCTGGAGGACGACAGCCAGGACACCATAGACCGCTGGGCTGCAAACCCTGGGTACACCCACCCTCTGTGTTTTCTGATTGCATGCTCCTGTCTAGCAGATTTGTTTGACTGGTCTCCTTCACACACGTCTGAATAGGAACAGAATTGGCAGTTGCACTGGCATACCAATTTGTTTTTGCAGGATGAAGTCTCTGGCCAAACTCGTGTGTAGCCTGAAGAGTCGAAATGAATCACCAGACTATGAAATGGTAGCTAAACCTTTTTCTTCGTTAGCTCTTCAGAATTAACACATTTGAATTATTTTAATGAGCAAGTAGTAATAAATAGTTACCCAGAATATACAAAAGCTATGTGATGATGGAGTTCTTGGAGGGTTGATGCAACAGATCATAAATGGAAAGTGTTAAATACAGGCATGAACAGGTTCAGGGATGCAATGGGGGTCATTAAAACCACAATATACCTGTAGTGTGCATGCCAAAATCATCCCTGACAGCAACAAACAACTGTCCGAATCATCATTGTAATCACAGCACATTCTTTACTTTTGAAGTCCATGCACTCTAAACACTTTGTTCTTGTCCACTGCCTCACTCTGTAGTCGTCTAAGGAAATTAAAGATACGTTTTGGGATTTTTAATAACATTTACATGGAATACCAAAACTTTCACCTTCAGTTAGGAGAAATCTGGTTTCCATGCCTCAGGTCTATGAATACACATCTTCTAAAGACACATTCTTTGAAGACATTACAAGTGGTCTTCAAACTGGGGTTATGGTGTCTGTTTAAAATGGTTAATGGTAAATATTATTACTTTTTTGCAAGCATTTCAAACATACCTCTGACAATTTACAGAAATCCATTGTCCATTTAAACACTGCACATAAATACAAATTGTTCAGTGAATGTACGAGTAGGAACATAATCCTGAATGATAGGGTTATGGTAGTTGGATGCAGACCCAAATGTCACTCTGTAGGCAAGAGTAAGTGACTTGAATGTAGTTCAGGCAGCTATGAGTAGCCAGTGTAGGTCAATTATCCGTGGAGTGACCTGCAACCTTTTGGGTTGATTGAAGATCAGCTGAGCATCACGTTTCGTTGTCCACTTGTGATCAGATAACCCAAGACAGATACAACGGTAGGACAAGGTTTGTAAAGCTTTTTAAATGTCCTGGTTTTCTTTGCAGGTGCATCAGGCAGGACTGACCTGTGATTACTCCGAGCTTCCACATCACATTAGTAGTGAAGAAGAGATCCAGCGGCTCCTGTTGGCGGTGCAGCATGTCCTGGAAGCTTTGCCCAAACCAACTATAGTCACCATGTCAAGGTAAAGCAACGCTAGTGAAGTCCATCACTTAGAGAAAGACTTAACAGTGAATGCACCGGCATGCTTGGAGAAAGGATGCTTCACTCTATTCTATCAGATCTATACTTGAAAGGTATGGCTCCAGTCTTGCTCCAGGAAATCTTTATTGCACTGTAGACTGTATTGTCCTGTCTAAACTGAAAAAATTAAGGTAGACTCTTCACAGTGGCCATAATAACACAACAGAAATGTCTTACTTTTTTTCCCAGATTTCATGTAATTCTGCAGGCTGGCAGGCATCACACTAAGCAAGCAATTTTTTTTTTTTTTTGGTTAGATTGTTTGGGGAAATCATAAACTGCAGTGCTGAGTCATGCAGTGGAAGTGTTATTATACACCCCACCTCTCCTCACAGCCAGTCTCTGATGGACAAGGCAGCAAATGTGAACAGACTCTGTGCTAATTAGACCTCACTAGAGTAAGCTGGGCGCAAACAAACAAACAGGCCCTAGTGATATTCAAAGCTTGACTTAAGGTTAGACCACTCCGCTCTCTCTGCCCCTTCTACTGAGACAGCGATTAACTTGAGTGGTCCTTCAGTATAGATGGCTAGCATCCAGAAAATGAGCTGCTCTGAGAAAATGGCCAAAAAAAAGCACATCAAATTAACAAGGAATTACGGGCTGATTTATTTTATACTATCCACTGTTTTCTTTTAAACGCAAGGATACACTGGATAAACAAGTGTCAAATATGTCTCCTGTCTCATTTAATGTACTGAATTAAATATACACTATATGGACGAAAGTATTGGGACACCAATGGTTTTCTAGGTTTATGCTAGGCGCCTTATTTCCAGTGAAGGACTTAATCTTAATGCTTAGACAACATAACATACATGGTTGAATGAGTTCAGTGTGGAAGAACATAGAGGATTTATCAGTGCCTGGCCTCATAAATGCTCTATGGAATGAATGGACACCAATTCCCACAGAAACTTTAAAATCTTGTGGAAAGCTGTTATTATTTGCGGGCATATTAAAGTCTGTATTTTAATGCCGTGTCATTAACAAGTCTTCATTTGTGTAGTGGTAAGGTATCACAATTCTTGGTCTATATAGTGTATCTAATGCTTGCTGTCATAATACTGCAACATCACAATACATCCCTGAAATTAACATTTTGAAGTATATAAGGAATATAAGGAATGCTTAGTCAAAGTTAATGGGCTTATCAGGACTTGCTGCTATCACACCCTGGGATGAACAAACATGTTCCAAAGCCAAAAATGTTTTGTCCTGTGTACATTTAAAATATGTTAAACTCTTTATTTTAAACTCTTATTCTATATTTAGTAAAAATAATAAGAGAATAAGGAACGAAAATAGGATAAAAGGGGGTAGTAAAAATAACAACAATAAAATTAAATAAGCTAATAATAATGCAGCCTTGGAAAAAATACCAATTATTGGTAAATTGAACTACCATGAATAAAGGATTTAACAAAACAGAAGAGAGAATAAGAAAAACAATTAAAATTATTTTATTTGTTATTAACTACAGCAACAACAAACCAAAAAAAGTAATTAGATAAAAAAATACTTTTTGAAAAGTAATTAGTTAAATGCATTTGAATCTTTTTCCATATTCCAACTAACTGCATAGGCAGGCTAAGCTGATTTATCCAGCTCAGTAAAATCTTGGGCAACCTAAAGTGTAAAAAAAATCGTTTCAGTGGGTTTTCTAGAGTCTAATTTTAACAGTGAGCATGGAAATTATGTTTGATGACTTCTGACCAGTGAGATAGCCAGCAAATTTTCATTTGTACAGATACTCTAGTCATCAGCTCTATCACAAAGTACCTAGTATCTAGTAGTAACCATAGCACAGAGTCCCGGGTGAGCAGAGTGTTAGCCTAGGCAGTTCTGTACAGCACACTGAGGTTATCAAGGACAGACAAAAAAGTTGCCTGTACAATAATCTCTCTTCTATGCATAGAGAGTCAAGCTTTTTACTAGAACAGAAATTGATATTCTCAGTTTATTATGCCCCTATGCACTCCAAAACAAAGCTATAATGTTACAGCACCTTGCATTTTTTCTTTCAAGAGCAGTAAATCGAATTTAAAAGCAGGGTCACAGCAGCATAGTGCTGTATTTCCCCAAAACCAGAGTGCTCACAACAGAAATTACTTGTAGACGGATTTACGCTGTGTGCTTTGTGTACAGTGTTTTTGCCAAAGCAGACAGCTTTGAGACTGTTCTGTAATTGTTTAGGTCAGACGTTTCACCTCCTTTAGCTCTGGACAGCAAGTCTAAGGCCTCGTTCATATGGAGGTTTTAATCAGACATTTTTCTGGCGTTTGTGGCGCTAGGTGAGCCCGGACTGTTCATTGTAGCCAATCAGAGTGTCAACACGGGCGTTCGGCACCTGCATTCGGTCGGCTGTGCGTTTGGTTGCCATAAAAAAAAAAAAAAAGCTGCATGCAACATAATCTCTGCCGAAATCCTGACAAACGCAAAGAAAACGCCGCTATTGCTTTTACATGGCGTACGTTTGAGGTTCTGGAGGACCGAATATCTCACATGATTGTGTTTATTATTCTTTCATTTTAATCCTCACTAAGGTTGCAGGTACCCGGAGCCTATCACTGTACAGTACGAATACAGATTTACCTTTACAGTTTTTTAAGTGTAATGTATTAAGCAGCATTTAAAAAGAAATTCTATTGTTTTAGGAGCATATTTGGGGGAATATTTTGGGTTTACATTATAAAATTACACATTTTAGGCTTTTTTTTTTACCACATCACAATCTTTTCACAATTTTGGGTGTCTGTAATTATTATAATAAAAGATTTAAATGTTTTTTCATTATGACAGTAAATAACTTATTATAAATATTAATTATTATAAATGATTAGTATAAATATTATTACTATTGTTATTTTTATTGTGAATATGTTTAAATCTTCACATGTCTTCAAAAATCACAAAAACCTCCATTTGACCAGTGCGATGTTTTTCCGTTCCTGCCTACAACGACATTTCAGAAGGATTTATAATAAAACAAGAATTCCAACCCTTAGTTTTAACAAAGAATAGGGATTAGGGCTGTAACGGTACATGTATTCGTACCGAACCGTCACAGTACATGGGACACGGTACGGTACATGATGTCTTTCGGAGAATACACGGTACGATGGAGAAGACGTGATTGAAGTAATACGGAATCACAGAGGCACCAAAAAGCGCAAGTAAATCATACAACTAGGACGTAGTGTGGTGCAATAGTGCCACCTACTGCCTTACACATACATGAAAATATAAGCAAGAGTGTGTGTTTACTGGTTAATACACTGCTGTTTATTTAAAATAAACGAAAACAAACCAAGACTCAAGACTTTTGAACTTTTTGTTGCTTAACTTTGCTGTATCATGAACCGTGCCGAACCATGACCCCAAAACCGAGGTACATACCAAACCGTGACATCTGTGTACTGTTACACCCTTAATAGGGATCCATGTTTTTGATGCCGAACTACCCAGAAAGACAACCCACATGTAAACACTTTGGACCGAATAATTTTAGTCCCCACAGGTAAATACACAAAACTGCAGATTGGGCTGCAGGTTGGCGTTAAACAGTGTCAGACGAACACCAGTGTAACGCCTTATATCAATCAAGCGGCGCTACAAAATGCAACGAAAACGTGTGGTGTTCAGAGCACATTCATTTATCCAAGATTTGACCAGTTGGCATAGCTTACACTATGAGCAAGCTCACAAACACTTAAGGAATGTTCCACAGATGTTTATTAAAACTAAAGGACTCCTCTTTCTGATCAATTGTGAATATTTACTACAATAGAAGGACGAGCAGAGGGAAAGGGCTTGCATTTTCACTCTTTCTAAAAGATGAGCTGACAGATCATAGTATCAGTCAGCTTTTCTTATGAGATGTTTGTTTTCTGAACTGCCTAAAAGCTGATGAGATACATCCTGTTTGTCTAGCAAGTGACCAGCATTCCTCTTGCCTTAAGAAACATTTTCTCAGAAATCCGGTGGATTAATCCCGTCATTCCTACAAAGTGCATATGTGTTGACTTCATTGGAAAAGACTTGGCTAAAATTTTATAGAGCTGAATCAATATTGTGAACATTAAAATGATGTCACTCAAAGCAAGGTAAAATGCATTTCTGAAATGGCTTAGACCTGGAGTAGCTGTGTGTTTGGGGCTTCAGCCTGGCTGTGCCATAGATTCTGAACATCCACTCATGCTGGAATTCACATCATTGCTGATTGAATGGTTGTTTCCAACATCAGCAATCAGTGTAACACAAAGACAAGTCAAAGTCTTTTTGTGCTTTCTTTTTCACATAATGGTAGTTCATGCATAAAATGAGGTTATTTGGGAATTTCTTTTCACTTTTGACTTCCATGATAAATTGCTTCGTTTAATACAAAGAATAAATTACAAGCAGATTTTTTGTCTCTTATGCCTTTATTAGCTGCATTAGATTTTTTTTTTTTTTTTTTGGGGTGGGGGGTGTTACTGAGAGCTGAGCTCTGCAGGTGGGAAGATCACTCTGAGCAGTGTTAAACGCCTATGCAGTTATTTTTAGTTCTTCATGAGTAAATCACATTTCAGCTGAGTTATCAGCAGCTTGCCTCAATGCAGTTGTCTCAGGGCTGTCTGGGTCTTGCTGTGCTACTTCACAAACTGGAAGAGGGTGAGAATATTTCTGGGGTTTCTCCTCAAAGTAGAAGCTGGAGAAATGGATGGTTGTCTTATTTATCATCGGGGCTGAAAAAGAAATTCAGTACAATTTGATAATTAACGAATTTTTAAAAAATCAAAACCTCTGGAGTAAGCGTCATATTATGAGGTGGCGGGTGGCCCAGTGGTTATCGCAATGCCTCTGAGATAACAAGGTATACTAGTGGCACCACTGAGAAAGACTTGAGCTGGGTACCGCCCCCACACACTGGTCCCTGGGCGCTGTGTTCCTGGCTGCCCACTGATTCTCTTGGTGCAATACAGAGGGAGACTTTTGTGCTCTTCACACTTTGTGCTGTGGTGTGTTCATGTATAACAAATATTTTTACATTTTACATATTTACCACTTTTGTGGCATCCAGACACTTCCGTAAGAAAGTTTATGAGGCTCAATACTATTTTGTCACAACCAGCACACAGACGTACTGTTTATAACTCCTGTAACTGAATAGATAAGTTTTCTACTCCTCAGGGTTGTTAGATGGCATATAAAGCAACCTGAGCGGTTTTTGCACAAAGATTAATGCCCAGTTCGTCACTGATGAACAATTTAGACCAATTTTATTTGGAAACAAAAATATAAGACAAATATAAGATATAAAAAACATGTGTACTGTAATGTAAATTCAAAATGGAAAAATAATGTAATTATTATTAGTGCACATAATAATAAATATGTTGATAGAGACTGTATTTGTTCCATTTAGACACAAAAGTAAATGTTTGTTGTATAAAACTGTTTGATAAAAGTAAATGGGAGTCCCCCCATTTATCATCCACCTCAGGTACTCTTGATGTGATACTATGAAAGAAATCTTCTCAAAATGTGTAATTTTTCTTCTCTGCAGATCCAGTTTGGATGAATATTGCCCAGCTGAACAGGTGAACTCCATTCAGAGCAACATGGTAAACGTCCTTGAAACCCTGTTTGGTTCTTTAGATGTTCATAAGGAATATGAATCAGCTTGTGAGGAAAACGCATCACCAGAAAATACATCACAGCATTAAGGGACATGAAAGAAAGATTCAACTGTAGTTTTTTTTTTTTTGGGGGGGGGGGGGGTTCTGTTTTTTGATTGAGCTATGTTAGCTGTGTGGTAGGGATTTTGTGTGTGTGTTTGAATGAGTGGTTTCTATAAAAATGAAGCTACTTGAACTGATATGGCTGGCTGCTAAACAAGCTTTGAGAGAAATCGGGAAACTGGTGAAGCACATATATCATGCTTACAGGGCCATGGAGTAAAAATACACATTTGCACAGACAGCCGCTTCAGCGGTTCTTCTGGATCAGTGTTTTTCTGGTCTGTTTGGCTTCTGCTGAGGAGGAGTTATGTGATGGACACTGAACACTGGCATATTTTATGGCATATTTTATGTTCCTGTCTGTATTTGAAGAATAAAAAAGCTTTTGTGTATTATTTGCAGTCATGCTAATGTGTTTGTGTTTATTTGGCTGACACCCTTTTTCAAACCCTTTTTCGAATATTGATTTAAGATAAGATATAAGATGAATAAGATATAAGATAATATATATATAAATAATGTAAAGATGAATTGATGCAGTCTAGGAACTGTGTATCTGGTTGTGACAGAACTGGGAGAAAAGATATATTATAAATCTGCCAAAACGATACAAATCAGCCTTTTTTTAAGCAGAAAACAAAAAATAATGCTTTCAAAAAAATGTCTGGATGCATTTTGTATATCTTCGCACAAATCTAGAAATCATAACTGTGATACAATAACTGTGAGATTGCACAGAGAACATGGTGTATTAAGATGTCCCCTATGGTGCGGTTAGTAAAAAGTTTTTCATAATATTGTTCATAATTAATTTATATTTTCTCACAAATTTCACACATTTAGAGCTAAATGTGTTAAAAAAAATAATGTAGCCCTTTTACAAACGACAAGATATGCTTATTGGCAAGATATGCCATGATTACAATTAGCTGTTACTTAGCAGGCAGCTGGACTGCCTGCTGTGATATGTGCCCTCACCAACATGGAGGATTTGCCTTTATCTTAAATCTAAATGTTAAATATGAAAAATATATCTCACTCTAAATGTGAAACTTCATAGTTAGATAGGGCTCAGTGAGACCTTTCCTATAGGAGTTATCGTTTATTTGTTTGGCTCCTCGCTTGTCCCGACAGCCTTTCAGAATAATTACTGGACTTCCATTTTGAACTATAAGGAAAATTCACTTGTGTAATGACAAAAACCTCTTTTGTGGAATGTGCTTCGCGTATTACTACCACCGTGTTGTTTAGTTTTAACATGTGGATTGATTCTGGAGCAGGAGAAACATGGAGCTCTGTGGCCACTGCCTGCTTTCAATCTAATCACGCTGGGATAAATAAACTCACAGCCTGTGGTTCAATCCTGTACAAGTTGATGACCTTCTGAGCAAAAACGTGGGTAGTGCCATCTAAAGAAAGTTATGTTATGTCCAGTTGCTAGGTAACTTGATATCGCTTGGGCGCGTACTTTTCCATGAACTGAGCCTCTGAGAGTGTACTGCGTGGCTTCCCTTGCAAACTCATTATTTGACTTTTACCTGGACAGTCATTGTTTCCTGGAGAAACGAGGACAGTGTGGCATTAATCTAAAGCGACACTTATAAAAGCTATTTGAGTTCTTATAATCTATGTGCAACTCCAGGTTGCGAGACATGATTACTGCAATCCAATTAGGTGTTAGAATCTGGTTAGAGTGGCTTTACTAACCTGCGAGAGTTTATAAAATAGTATATGGACAAAAACATAGGGACGCCTGATAATTGAACCTACAGGGACATTAATGACATTGCATTCAAAACCACAGACAGCTTCCTCTCTTCTTTGAAGGCTTTGTACAAGAAAAGGATTTTGTGCATTTATGAGATTAGGCACTGGTATTGAAAGAGAAGGTCTGGCCAGTTCCAGTTCATCCCAAAGGTGTTGGATGGGCTTGAGGTCAGGGCTCTGTGCGGGCCAGTTAAGTTCGTATTGCGATCAGAAAGTTATGGGTTTGATTCCCAAAGCCGCTAGGCACCCCTGAGGTACCCTGAGCAAGGTACGGTCCCCACAGACTGCTCCCTGGGCGCAGTGTTCCTGGCTGCCCGCTACTTCACTTGGTGAATGGGTTAAATGCAGAGGTTGAATTTCTTGCTGTTCACACTTTGTGCAGTGGCGTGTTCACACATGACAGAATGGTCACTTTCTTTCTAAAGTTCTTCTACACCAAACTCATCTAACCATGTCTTTATGGAGTTCACTTTGCGCACTGGGGCACAGTCATGTTTCCCAAAGTTGGTAGCATGATGGTGTCCAAAATGTCGTGGTGAAACATTACGACTGCCCTTAACTGGAAGTAAGAGCCCTTGCCCAAACCCTGAAAAACAGGTTTCTCAAACTACTTTTATCTATATAGTGCATCTGGCTAGATAAATAACTACAAACGATGTCTAAAGCTGATATAGGACTATTCCTAGATCATTTAAATGTACTATAATTCTAATGCCACTACCAGTTACCCAACTAGAATGTTTGTAACATTCTTTAGAATGACAATTAAAATAATGTGTCATTGCTACTTTTGTATTGGTGATGTTCATTATGTGGATTAAAGAACTAGTGTATGAACAATGCAGTTTAATACTGCAAAAAGCAGCGCCTCTTTTGCAGTTTCTGTTTTCAATATGATATTTATATATTTAGTTAAACGACAACGTTTTGTTGTAAGTTCGAAAGCAACATTTGAAATCATGAATCCTTTTCGCTGTGGGTCTGCCACTTTTTTCCAACCACGAGGTTGAATTTGACGCTTATGGGAAGCATCATGTACAAAACATTCCCACAGCACCACAGAAATGTCCCACTTTAAGGGCTGTGTCTCGCCACAGTCAGTCAGCCACGAGCTATAACATTTAATATAAAATAGCATGCTGTCATCCATTATATTCATATGAGATTAAAAAAAGAAGCTCAGTGCCTCTGAATTTTGAGTTCGGTCCTGTGCTGTGTTACCTTAAAATTATATATTAGGTTTCATTGAACAGGCATTTGCTTTTCTTAGCATGTTCCTTAACTTCCCATCAGCAGCAATCACATAAAAGATGGTAATAATTTTGGTAAGTCTCAGACCCATAATCTGCTATATGTTCCGGTCCTGTAATGTAATTTCACAATAAATTCAGAAGCTCATACTTTTTGCTAAACATGGCTCTGACTGTAGTGCCTCACAATATATTGTTACTTAAAATACCTCCACCCTCTGGCTTAAATAAAACTGGTCCAGATGCTGCACCTGGGTATTGTGTTGAGACTGTTGAACTAGCTCTGTCCGTCTGTATGGTTTTTTTGCCACCTTGTGCCAGTACAGTTCTGTTCTTCAGCTTGAGGATGACATCTTTTGGTGCAGGTCAAGTCATCGGTTTGTGCTCAATAAAGTTAAGGCAATGGTTCCAAAGCATTTCAGCTATTCCCACACCCTTCAGCTATCACGCTTTACCAATACACATATACAATATACAGAACAAGAGATTTGTTTTCTTTGAATTATTCAATTTGCACCATTTCTCTTATTTTAAAGTAGTGTCATTTCCATTAAAAGTATGCTTTAAATAAATTTTTTATTTGGAGAAATATTGTCAGCAGTTGTTAAAAACTTAGGCAAAGCTGTTAGGCAAATACAATGCACCTATAAAAGATAAAAGATAAAACCTGAGAAACTGAACATTTCCAGAGCTGTATGTACGAAATGTACCCTTGTAATTTCAGTGCTTCTTAATATATTAAATTTTTTTGTGATATGATGACAACACACCAGACAAATGAAAAGGCCTCTATTAAAGCAGTGCTGGCCACAGCAGATCACAAAGCCATTTAGAAACAGTGTTGTGCAAGTTACTTCCAAACTGTAATACATTACAGATTACTTATTGCTGTCATTTAAAAGTAATCCCTTA
>JBBJLR010128539.1:0-17921 GCA_037577145.1 Brachypetersius gabonensis | reverse complement strand
TCTCTCTCTCTCTCTCTCTCTCTCTCTCTCTCTCTCTCTCTCTCTCTCTCTCTCTCTCTCTCTCTCTCTCTTTCTATGTTTCTCTCTAACCAAGTAGCGCTCTGTTACAGGCCCTCCTTTTATTATTTTGCTCTGAGATCTCACCACACACATCCATTTTACTCCTCAGTGAGCTGTGGATTTCATCTTGCAGATAAGTTATTAAAGCGGTGTCTAATTCTTTTTTAAGATTAATCTGCATTGTGTGGATTTGATCTCTGGTCTGTTCTTGCATTCTTTAAATGAGATGAGTGTTAAAATGCTGAAAAAGCAACAGACATTGACATTGTGTTTTTGATAAAATGCTTGGTGACATCACTATCCTCATGATTTACTTGTAATGTCTGCTTTAGAGTAGATTACAGAATTAAACACCTTGTAACTACAATGATGTCAGATCTGTTACAGCTCAGTATGATGTCATTAGGCTGAGTGGTATGTCAGGTTGAGAGGGACACATTAGCTTGTGGCTACTGAACAGTGTCAGTTTTGCAAGGCAATCACAACAAATATTGTGTTACTAAATACCTACTGTACTGTAAATAGATGTTTTGATTGATGTCAGCATCAACATATTTTTACATCAAACCATAGGGTATGCATAGTGACAAATGAAATATTGATGTAGCATGAAAGAATGAAAAGATTAATATTCTGTCAATAAGTATGAAACAGTTTAATTTTTAATCCTAAAATTCATTCCTACTGGTAATGTATACAAATCTAATTAACATTGTGAATCCAAAGGTGCCTACACAGCAGGGAAAGGGACAAAGGGACATGAAAGAAAAAGAAGAGAAATAAAGAAGGGACAGCAGTGTAATTAATAGAAGGAGGGAAGAATAAGAGGAGCTATACAGGAGTATGAGGAGCAAGTGGAGACAGCAAAAGAATTCGATTTTTAGCTAGAGCTTGGGATATGTATGCAATTTACAATTATTTGTTGTAATTATATTTCTTGGATATATATTTCTGAAATTAAATGAATAAACATTTTAGTTTTTGTTCTCACATGCCTAATAATGTTTTTTATTCCACCCTCCAAAAACTGTCCCATTAAACCAGAAAGATATCCTTTAACAAAAGCGGGTGTTAGGTGGTGTTTAACAGCTTTTATGCAGAAACAGATTACTCAGATTACTCACGAGATATAATAACTGAAGACCAAATTAAAAGTTGAAAATACACCATTCAAGTAGGTTTGGATTACTTTAATAAACGATTTATCAAAAGCGTCCCATTTGGCCATAAATCTAATATCATTAGTGTGGAGAGAGTGGGTTTGATTACCTGACCACTCCGTACATCACGAGCAAGTTCCCGAGCAGCCCCAGGGCGCAGATGGCTGAGTAAAGCGCGGTGATGGAGATGGCCAGCAGCGCGGCAGTGGAGCCGCTCATGGCGCTCTGCTCCTCGCTGCTGTTGCTAAGAAGTCCGGCTGCTTCTTCCAAAAAGTTCGTGTTGCAGGGCATGGCTGAATAGAAATCTCCCCCAGCGTGCACAGTCACTGCCTGAAGCTCCATGACGCACCAAATGCTAGGATTCAGGCTCTCCTGTCGGAGATGTGTGTGTGTGTGTGTGTGTGTGTGACTGTATGTGTGTGCCGCCTCTGCTGAGACTGAAATGTAGAAATGAGTTCCTCCAGCCCTGCTCTCCAAGCTTGGTTCTACAGGTTTCCGTGGGTGTGCAGCAGTCAAGAACCTTCCAACAGACTCGACAGAGCCCCTTTCTGATCAGTTAAAGTCAGTTTTCATAAGTCCTTCAGGGCAGAAGCCTACTTCAACTGGTTGTCTCCATGCTGAATAGTTAATGTAAACACAGCATGGTTCTGCTAAAAAAAAAACAACTGTTTAATATGTTGCTCATGCCAGTCACGGTTAAAATAAAGATGCCACAAATAATCCTTTGAGAGATAACACAGAAAAACTATTTCACTAAGGAGTTTATTTTGTAACTAAGTGTGAGTGTGAAGAACGTTTTGACAATATAAAGAACATTCTGATCAGTTCTCTCAGAGAGATTTGACCTTGGTCCTGCACATTCCTTAAAGAATGATGCATGGTGAAATTTATTCAAACCAAAATAGTTTGTCTGCAGTATGACCCCAAGAAGCCCTTTCTGGGTGGCCTCATTATAAGAGTGTAGCCTTATATAAACACCTGAGTCAGGCTTTCTGGGGGGATCAAATCATTTTAAATCCAATTATATTTCTTTTGACCAAATCAAATCTAGCAATGTTTAATCAAACTACAGTACTTAGAATGAACTCTGTTACATTACATTACTACATACTTTGATCTAGTGCTGCACACAGCTATTGGATGGAAATCTTGTGCTCAGTTTGACTGGAGTTCCTCCAGTGGATTTACAGAGTGTTCTTTAGGACCATAACTTGGTCAGAAAATGGCTTAATCAAGATTATTAGGAAATAAAGAAATGTGTTCCCCTTTTTCTGCATTAACAGATTCATCTGTTCTTAGAAGCTTTTACACTTGATGGAACATTGTAGTGAGGATCTGACTGCACTCAGCCAACAAGAGCAGTAGTGAGGTTAAGTAGTTAATGACTGATTTGTTCTGGATCGCAAATGTCATTCCAATCCATTCCAAAAGTTTTCAACAGAGGTGCATCAAAGAACTCGGTTCTCCTGTATCTGATATTTCGCACTGGGCAGGATCACGTGGATCACATGCAGCTGTTCCAGAGCACGCACTCATAAGGACTTTCTACAGAGTGTACTGTATACAATAAGTGTGTGAACTCACAACCGAACGTTTGTGTCATCTGTGCACCTTGAAGTAACTGAATTCACTAATTAGAATTTGAATTCAATAATTAAGTACTTTTGGACATAAAGAGCATTTTGGTACTCTTACACAACAGTCATCCTAGTAGTAAAGGTTTCTGTCAATGCTCCTATTGATATTGCCTTATCATAGCTGCCCTTTACAGCCCTATTCCCCTGCCTTTGACTCTGAATAGCGCTGGATCTCAGAGTCTGGGCTCAGTGGATTCAGTGGAGGTGTTGGAGGACAACAGCCTTGTCCAAGGTGCTGAATTCTCCTCTCATGAATTATTTTTATACTGGGACTAACATATATAGTGAGATTTTACTGTTGAGGAATGTGGATGAGTACTAGAAATTCATAAACAATATGAGAAGCTATAGCAGTTTGAACTAAAGGGATTTAAGTTATTGGTTCTACTGTAGCATCTGAGAGAAAGATTTGACTTTGAGCTGGAAAAACCTCTGAAAGAGCAATTTATATTTAAAATGAGACATCCAATGATACTACTTTGAACCCAAATGAGAGATCTAACACCAAAATCCTTATTACAAATCCTGCTTGAAAAAAATTCATAAATGTTTCTGGAATTCAAAAGAAACCTGGCCTTGGAAAACAATGAAGCTGTGAAACTCACCTTGTCCACGAAAGACTGATATTAGAAAACACCACCCACTTGTGCTATGGTAATGTGATTGTGCGAGAAAGCCTGCAGAAACTGAGCTCTGGTGAATTATTAATTGACAATCTATCTGCATAGCAGATAAATGCAAAATATGTTTCTTGAATGAGGAGCATTTTCTTTATTCAACTCTTGCCCTTTATGTACTTCACGTCGATGTCCACCCATTATACAAGAGAGATGACAGTTTTCCACCGTGACTCAAGAAACCATTATTAGCATCTCACTTAGTCACAGCACCATTCAAACACCTGGACACACCTGAATAATGTATGTTTTTACAATCTATAAAAGACTAATGTCTAAGTTTGCATTTATTTCCAAAGGAAGGTACTGAAGAAAACCATCCCGTGAAGCTGACTGAGAAAATGCAGAAAGTGTTCAAGAAAAATGGCAACTTCAAAAAAATGTGGCATCATTCCAAAATCAATTATTCCAAACATATAAAATCTAGTTGCAAATAAACATCATACGTAAGAAACCTTTTGTCTAGCTTTTTAAACCATAAACAGAAAATGTGAACACTGAAAATCTTTCTCTCTCTCTCTTTCTTAAGAGGCTAAAGATCTTCAGCTTTTCCTATCTAGTCAATAATTTCCTGCAACATTGTTTTGCCCTCCAGAAACAAGTTCCTTTTGTACTTCACAGGGTAAAGGAATGATGTCCATTAGCAGTAAATGTGGAATGAAACACTGTTGCTGTGTGAGGCTGCATGCTGGCAAATCTTCCTGACAGTGACTGATTACACATAATTCAGAAACTGCTGATGCTAAGCTTGCTCTCTGTTTCCTCTGGAACTGTGGGTTCAGTAAATCCTCCTCTCTGGGCAGTGCTGCATTCGGTCCCTGCTTACTGAGAACAAATAAGTGTTCAGATGGTTTTGTTTTTATGTTTTTATTTAATGTGTTTTGACTTTGTATTTATAAATCTGTATAAATCTGTATAAACCCAGGTGTAGAACTGATCTTTTCAATCTTACATGCAAACATTCTCTGATATGTATCTAATTGCTAGTTAAGTTGTATAAAACCTTTAATAAAAGGCTTTATAAAGTCAATGTCATCAATAACATTGATGAAGCATAAAAATAATTTTTTATGGTCTTCATGTGAGTGCTGACCTTTTCCTGGGACTAGCATTTGTCTGGTATTTACTAAGCAGTTCCTAAAACAAGGATTTGTACAAATTATTGATCAATCTTACAGTTTTCCTCAAATCCTGCATTTTTGTTTTATTTCTGTTTAACAGCTATGTTGAAGGACTATGCTTTATGTGCTCTTTGACAGTATGCAGACCTTTGTAGGAAACTAATGATTCTACTTATAGAATAATTCCAGGACAGGTTGCATGGTTACATGGTTTATCAGGTTTATAACAATCTTTTCTCTGTGCTAGAATTACCCCAGGATAAAAACACCAGGCAGATTATAATTGACCTTACGACTGCTGGCAATTATGAAATGAAAGAGCCTGAGTTTTTGGCAAACTAGGGAAACGTCTGCACAGTCTGAAAAACGAGAAAGCAGTGCAGGGCTTATTAAACATTTGGGACCCAGAGGCCTGAAACTAAAGCTATAAATACAAATACAATTATGTGAATTTGATGAAAATGTAAATCTTTGCTCTTCAAGTGTCTGGATCTTACTGATTATTCTAAAGTAACTTAACTTCTGGCAACATACTTTTATTGGAACCCTGCTCATCATCTGCAGGTTTGGAGTCCATTGGACAATTTAGAAATGATGGGAAAGGACTGAAGAATATTCTCCCACTAGGTTATATACCTTTCCAATGGACTGATACCTTACCATCAGACAAGCTGAGATATCTGTCCGGCTGCTTGTGGAATGGGACTGTAATTTCAATAACCCTTTTCTAAAAAAGAAATGTATTGATGACAGGGAGGGGTGGGGTTGACTGGGTCTTCCCCTCTAAAAAAGATCATGAGCCATTTCCTGAAAATGAACACTTGAAGAACCAATCAACAACCAATCAGCCACCAGATTCAAAACAGTATCCCAGATTCAACTCTTTCAAAGTGAAAACAGTCAATAGTGAAGTTGACCATTCTGTCATACATGCAATTATTATTCACCAAGTGAAGCAATGGGTAGCCAGGAACACAGCGTCCGGGGAGCAGTGTGTGGGGACTGTACCTTGCTCAGGGTACCTCAGAGGTGCCTAGTGGTCTAGGGAATCGAACCCCCAACTTCCTGATCATAGGGAAAACACCCTAACCACTAGGTTACCAGCTGCCCCAATACTAATTCCATTGTCCACTGATTGTGACAACTTCCTAGGCAGTCTATAAAACAAGTAGCAGCCCAAACCCCCAGTGTACAGCATCCCTAGCCCTGCCCCCAAAGTACTGAGCTGCAGTTCAGCCAACGTTTCTACAACAAATGCTTTACAGTATTTTGAAGGTAAATGTGATGTTGCAAAAGGAGAAATGTTCTGGCCAGATTGCAAATGTGCAAAACAAAATCCATCACCGATGTCCTCTAGGAGAGTTTTTCTTAGTGTTTCACGTAGAAAATACAGTAATATGCATTAATTTTACACCCCACAGGCATTAAACGTTTTCTACTTGTTATATGCGGTGTTAAATGTTATTCAATGTTAAAGAGCTATGCTGTGATGAGGATGTCCTTGTCTGAGGACGACACACATGGTGAGAAAGTGGACCGGCTTAATTATCACTAACGTGAGGGACAGAACAAACCACGAATACTATTAGCACCTAATCAATTTCCTCTGCTCTTGTCACAAACAGAGGTAATGAATTCAGGCCTGGGGGTGGCTCTATAAAACTGAGACCATCAAGTTCTCTTCATTTATTTTGAAAGTGTTTACTTTTCATCACTACAAGCTCAGTAAACCACAGAGCCTGAAGTTTCACTTTAGAGGAAGAAATATTTCAGGGATCTTAAGGACAACTCATGTATCTTAGATTATGTGGGCCCGTGTTTGTTAAACTTTACTTTTATTCACAGACAAGTACAACCAATTCTTATGAGAATGTATGTTTTTAGTTAATCCTAAATGCCTTTTTCTGTTTCCAGTGATTGAATTCCTGTAAAGAATGATATTTCTCGTGTACAGGCAGCACCAATGTATCTGTCTAGGACATCTGTCATGGCTCTGAGGGTGGTGTTTGCTTGAAGGAAACAGCATTAGACCAGGAGATGGATTAGAAATGCCTGTGGGTACTCATTAGATATCTGTGTTCTCCGTTTAGAAAAGTCCTATCAGTAGCACATAGCACACAAAGCTCCCCCTCTGTTACAGTATGTCCACATGTTCTCTCTAATTGACTCTGGATGGGTTGATGCTGACTCATAATACTCAAAGTGCCAAAAGTGTTCTTTAGATCTCATTAGAAAAACTTTTAATTCCCTAAAGCTCTCAAACTTGTCCTTAGGGATATCCGTGGGTCCAACACTTTTCCTCTATTGCTATGTGTTTGGAGAAAAAAGGGTGATTCCGAGAGCCAGTTTGAGAACTAGTGCTCTAGAGAACCTTTCAATGCACTGTTCTATGCAGGAATGCAGTGTTTTTTCAACCTAATCTTAACACGTCCTGTCAGTGGACAACAACATATATTGTTTTCTATGCACTTATAATTGAGGCCAAGGTGTCGCATGCTTTTCTAAGTATATTATTATTTGTGGCAACCATATGCTACACATGCAGCAGAGGCTGAACAATTAATTACTACAGTTTTGCACCTAGTGGCCATACATAATACATGTACATAAACCTAACACTGACCAACAGGAAACTGCAGAGGAACCAATCAATATTTCAGGTCCCTTGTCAGCAATGTAATTCTGTAGTTTTAATAGAACCACTTTCACAAGCATAATTCACTCTATTCAGAAGAGGGCAAGATTACAGTGAAATTGGGTTTTAACAGAGCTCTTGTGTCTCCTCTCTTTGTGATTAATTTTACCATCTTAGTGTCTTTCTTTCTTTTCAATATTAGTTTTCATGGGTGCTGTTTTCATTTCCACTGCGCTATCATTTTAATGGGACAGTTGTTTATTTCTTCAGGTTATCAACAGTAGCCATATATGGAGGTAATTATGTTGCTCTTTCCACTGTTTTGAGACTGGAATGAAACAATGAAACAAATGTCAGGATAGGAACTTCTTGACAGACATAAAGAAAGGATCATTCCCTTCTCACTATTGTTCTAATGACTGCTGCTTTATTATTTCACTTGCTGTGTAAAATACTGGATCTCAGATTTTGGAACAATTTGAATCTGGTATCTTTGTTTTTATTACTATCACAGGGTACTAGACTGTGTACTAGAGCAACCATGAGGATGCACAAGAAGATGAATCACTCCTAAACCAAAACACAAAATGAAGTTTAAATGAGAGGTTCCTTGAACAACTGAAGGTTTCAGCAGTGTAGTGTGTTTGCAGCTGAACCATGAAACTACACTTTAAAATATACTCCATCTACAAATGCACGTAGAAATAAGCTTGTTCTTTTGGTCTATAAGAGCTTTAAGAGAAGTTGAATCAGTGAACAACAGTAAAATGTAATAATTCTGTTCAGTCAAGCAATAGTTTGTTCTGCAGTTGCACAGGTTTACCTGGGTTTACAGTAATAATTAACACAGTGGTGGTGGGGGCCTAGCGGGTAGGACACGTTCCTCTAGACCAAGACGTCATGGGTTCGAATCCTACTGTCAGCACAACACCACTGGTTTCCTGAGCAAGACCCTGAACCCCAAGTTGCTCCAGGTAGACTGTCCCCTGTATGGGAATGGAAGTCGCTTTGGACAAAAATTGTCTGCTAAATGCTGTAAATGTGTTAAAACATGTGAATTTTGTCATTCGTTACATCAACATGAAACAAAGTAATGAAAAGTAACATGACAATGAGTTTTTGTTCCTTAATCCCTCACACCTCACACACAAATATGCTTTTTTGTTCCCCCTCTCTCTCCATCTTTCTGTCTCTCTCTCTCTATCTCTCTTTCTCTCTCTCTCTCTCTCTCCTACTACATTGAATTTCTTCATAATTGCTCCGGGCATTCCTCCATTGTGCGAATGGTAATTGCCTCATCTGAGCGTCCTCACAGGGGTCAGTACAGTGCCACTGCAAATGCATGTCCACATTGTTGTAATGGATTTAGTATCAGAGAGGTTTTGAGATGAGATGAATTCCTCAGAGCGAGCCCAGTATGAACTTCTTTGCCTGGCAACACATCTTCAAACCAAGGGACTTTAACCAGAATGCAATTCAGCACCTCAAACAGGAGAGGTTACAAAAGACAGGATCACAGCTTTGGCTCGCTTTAGATGTTTTGGTTTCTGCCATGCTTTGATAATTTCACCTACACACACCTACATGGGTTTTATAAAGTCTGTGTTTTGTCTCAGTTCAAACCATTATAAGCTGCTCAAGGACAGTTGAACGCAGTTCAGTTTCACTGTGGGATTGAAAGAAAGTGGGTTTGTTTTTTCGATTTTGGGTCATAAAAGAACTTTAATGGTTCTAGTTTATTGGTCCCAGACACTTTGCTGCACTTTAACAGATGAAGAAAAGCTCACATTACACTAATATAACTTCTTTCTAGACACTTTTATAAACAGGACAATCTGTTTAATGAGTTAGTAGCTGGAGGGGCTCTCACTGTCTGTGTGGGCAGAAGTAAAGAAGTGTGAGTTTTTTATCAGCCTTTAAGCTTCTATGAGTTTCAGAAACATTGATTAGGCAAAGTTTTTTCACATTAGCCTAATAACTGCATGTATGTAATGTCTACTGCCTATTTGATCCTGGCTCTGACCTGAACCTGTCAGGTGTACATTTACATATGCATTGATTAGGCACAGCATTAAAAACTCAAAACAGGTCAAATGACAAACACTGATACAATGGTGCCAATCAAGGGGTGGGATACACTTGGCAGCAAGTAAACAATTTGGTCTTGAATGTGGAAGTACAAAAAATGGGTAGGAATAAGGATGTGAGTATCTTGTGAGGTGTTCCCT
Organism: Brachypetersius gabonensis; assembly: GCA_037577145.1. Lineage (NCBI taxonomy): Eukaryota > Metazoa > Chordata > Actinopteri > Characiformes > Alestidae > Brachypetersius > Brachypetersius gabonensis. Next base: position 8,403 of record JBBJLR010128539.1, on the reverse strand, counting down.
GTATGCAGTGGTTAATGCCCACTAAAAGTGAACAGGTTCATGGGTGCCATAGACTAATTGATGCGTGTACGAGCAAAACCATCTTGAAATGGTTCAGTTCATACCTGCAGTGAATGAATTTCTTTGAAAACTGGAAATAATGTTTCTGACAGAGTGCCAGTGACCTATGGTGTGTCCCGGGGTGTGATTATTGGCCTGCTCTTGTTTAATTTGTTTCCTCTTGGCCAAATTCTACAAGACTTTGAGATCTAATCATGGCACTGATTCTCAGTCCATGAATCATTTAACAGTGCAGGCCTTAGATATGCCCCAGCACTATGAGATGAACAGAACTCTCAGACCATTAAACACAAGGCTGTTTATCCCGCATGAGTTAAAGACCAAACACGAAGACACAACATTTAGCTATTATGCAACTCTGAAATAGATTCAATTAACAGAGAGCATTAGAAAAGCCACTGAAACACACTGAAATTCAGACTAAAATTCAGCTTTTTATTTTCATTTCATTACATCTCTTGCTAATCTATTGTTTTAGGTATTTTATTTTCAATTTTCTCATAGATTTTTCTGAGAAAATTTGTAAATTTTTTATTTGTAAATCACTTTAAATGACCACAGGGTAAAAGGTGTCATTTAAATAAACCTGCCCTGCCTATTATATTAATAATGATGACTAAAGCCACCTTCTGCCTTCATAACTGAGCCACCTTTTGCTCTTGTAAAGGATCCAGTCCTTCCTGAGATTGTGTGGAGTGGGTTATTAGACCATTCATCATGAACAAATGTCCCTAATCCTTTGATGGATGGGGATGTTCTGTGCTTCAGAATTTCCTATAAAGGTCTTGTTCAGTGTCTGATGTGTAGATCTGGTCATTTAGGGGGCCATCGTAGACACTGCACATCATCATGGTGTTTATGAAGCCTCGTTTATATTGGTTTAGCGTTGTGTATGGAGGCATTACCTTCATTTGGAATATGAGAACATGAAGCAGGAACAGTGTTTGCACAATAGGGTGCTCATAGTCCTGTGTTGCCTCATAAAATTGTCTCTGCAAAACCCTTTAGGGTTTTTAACAACAAGACTTGTATGTATTATTGCATTTATATTCAGAAAACGATGCTGGCAAAGTACACTGCTTACAAGCATGATATTTTCAGAAACTTTACATTTCTAATTACTCAAGATTAGAAAAAAACATGTATTAGAATGGTTTAGAGCAGTTAATAGTATCTACCAAATAAGGATTTGTTCACAACCAATTGTAAATCAGATGTGCCACTTTTAAAATTCAAATGACCATTAAATTTCAAATGACCAAGTCACCAAATCTGTATAATGAGATTGTAGTCACAGATGCTAGCAGATACACAGACATTACCCTGGTAAAAATATACAAAAAACGATGACCAGTAAACCTTAGTGAACCAGACAAATCTAGGAGCTTAAATCCTAATGTGTATCTTTCTTTATCAGCTTTCATGTATATCAAATTACCAATAAAACTGCTGTAGGGATGTGAACACATCAAAGCACATTTTGTATATTTTTGGAATAATTCATTAATTCATTCATCATTTCTTCCAGGAGCTTTCTGCATTCACACCTCAGATACACTCACATTAACAACATAAATATGACTTTTATTTCTCACGCTGGAAATGTGAGGAAAAAGCTGTTTAACTGAAGTGAACAAAGTTTAAGAAAAACTTATTTTTTAAACAAAATCATGTCTCATAGTTTTTAACAATAGAGGTTTTTTATTCATGTAATATAACTTAAGTATGTCTTCAATTGTAGTTATTTTAAACTTGCTTCTAAAAATCCCATTAGCAAGTTTACTAACAAACTGAGACAGAGATCTGGTTTCTTTTATAGAGACAAATCTTGCTTTTCTATGCACAGCAAGAAAATGGTTGTACAGCCAATTTATGTATGTATGTATGTCCTCGAGTAACATGCTGTACAGAACTCCCTCAGCAAGTACTCTTAAGGTTCTGGGCTCCATGTACCAACCTGCTATGCGGTTCTGTACAGGACACTCATATAGGACTAATCATTGTGTTTTGTATGATAGAGTTGGATGGTTGACTCTATCTGTATTAAAGGAAAACTCACTGGTTACTTTTTTTATTAATAAGGTTCTCGTTGGCCGGATGCCATCATGCATCACTTCTATACTCACAGTTAATAATGAACTTAATTGATTCGTAGCCCCAGAGCTTTCTCTAAGCTGGGTAAATCAGCTTTTAACTATGGGGTACCAGTGGACTGGAATATGGTACACTAAAGCTCAACTCATTTGTTCCTCCTAGGGTTTTTAAACTAGCACTGTCTGCGCACTTTCTGCACCCATTGCTTACCTGGAGAAGAAATGGATCAGGATACATTACTGACAGGCCAGTGGAGGCAGTGTGATGCTCCAGGCAATATTCTGCTGGAAGACCTTGGGTAATTGGCTTTAACACAGATATTACTTTGACAAGTGCCACCTACCTAAACTTTATAGCAGAGCAAATACACCCCATTCATGGCAATTGTATTCTCTAATTCCAGGAGCCTCTTTCAGGAGGATAATGCTGCTGATAAAATGATTCAGGAATGGTTTGAGAAACAGCACAGAGTTCATTGTGTTGACCTCTAAATTCTCCAAATCTCAGTTAGCTAGAGAATCTGTAGAATGTACTGAACAGACTATGGAGGCTCCATTTCGCAACTTAACATGAATTATAGACCCTGCTGCTTAAAGTTTGGTACTAGATAACACAGTACTCCTTCGAAGGTCTTGTGGAGTCTATGGCTTTATGGATCAGAACTGTTTTGGCAGTATAAGGGGAACCTACACAATATTAAACAGGTGATTTTAATATTATGGCTAATCAGCATATAATTATGTACAGAAAGGTTTTGTATTCTCTAGACTTAACATACTTTGATTAAAAATGAGATGTTTCTGTATTTTTTTCTTTACACAGGCAGTAGTAGTATTGTCTGGAGAATGAGGAAGAGTAGTGTTACTAGTGCCCCATGTTTATGAGTCAGAAGTATGAGCTATGTATTCAGTGTAAGAATCATTAAAGATTAATGTAACGTGTCAGATAGAATAAATGGTAAATGGAAATAAATAGAATGGAAAGTGAAATGAGGTCATTGTAGTAAAAGTAAAATCAAGGCATTAAAATCCACTCAGAAAGAGAAGCTGACACTTTTGCAGTGAAAGTTTGCTATTTGGCTAGATGCAAAAGTGCCTTAAGTTCATCCCACACAAATGTGCCTACTCTTGCTTGACCTCCACTCACCTGAAGCAAGGAGAAATGTTGCACTGGTTCTAGAGTACTTAATAAGCAAAACTGCTAAGAATGAAAAGTGGTTGAGATTGAAGCTGTTTTAGAAATGAAAGCTCAGACTGAGACAAAGATAACACAAAGGAACAATATTAGAGGAGGAAAGATTTTATTCAGTAAGAGAGAGAATAGAGCTCTGAAGATGGTCAGATTACAATGTCACAAGTGTTCCTGGTGCAGCTTTGTTGATACATTGAATAAAATCTGTCAAAAAGGTGTACCTCTCAGCCAATAGAAGATCTCAATCAAGAGTCACAGAGGTATTATTTTGAATATAAACATACATTGAAATATATCCAAATAAAACAAATACAACCTGAGCTTAACATATCAAGACCAGGCATATCAAATAATGCAGTGTAGAGGAATACCTGAATGAGCTTTACCACAAGAGGAAAACCACTGTTAAATCTTAGGAGCAGAAAGGGTACCATTTGTTAGTATAAGCACATCCTGTTTAAATTTAGTTTGAAAATAACATGCCCAGACAAAAGGAAAAACAGTGATGGAACGAGGGACATATGAAAATGAAGTACAACTGGTATATCTGGCATCATCTGGCATAAATCCTGAACTTGTCTTTCACATAACGAAAGAAAAAAGCCCCTGAAATAAGCAGGAGCTGAAGATGCCTGCATTACAGATCCTGCAGAGGCGATCAGAGACGATATGCAGGGTCTGGTGATGTTACAGACAGCAATCAACTTTTTGCATAAACATTTGCAGCAAAACCTGCAAAATTACAGCTCTATTCAGATAATGATTTCATCTGAGATCATGTTTGGGAAAACTGAGACATTCTGTACTTTAACCTTGCAGTCATTGTTTTAGTTCAAATCCAATAGATTCAGAGGCGAGGCAAAGCCAGGTTAGACCACACTATTTATTGGGGTAGCAATGGAAAACTGAAATAAGAGCTTAGTGATTTTGTGTAACATAATTAGAGGCAAAATTATTAAAATACAATAAATGTAATCTTTGCTTAAACAAGAGTGCACTCAGAGAAAACTGTGTTCATGTCAAGTATTTTATTAGTTTATGTTTTAACTTTTTATGCAAAGTGAACAAAACTAGCATGATAATTTTGACCAGTGTTTACTCCACTTGTTCAAACAGTTGCAGTGAGATATGCTAATTACTAAGTACGGCGTCATCAGACAACTGATTGGTAGCTGTCCTGACGGCAGGTTTTCAGAATAAAGCCTTTTCATTTGTACGTCCACAATCAAACAATGAAAAACGTTTCACTGTAAAATTACCAACAGACTGCTCTGAACATTCTCCTTTCTCACAGTCTTTTTGTACTGCAGTGGCTCTATTATAGTATATACAATACAGCCCTAGTGCAATATAGTCTGCTGTGATGTAAGTCCATTGAGAACAGCTATTATTCTTTTTCAGCATTTCTTCTCCCCGTTCAGGAATGATTAGATGAGTGGTGTTTTCCGTTTTAAAAGATGAGTAAAGAGAGAGCTCTTCAATATAGCAGAGGCCACAGTTCACCAGGTTGGAGCATATGTGGGAATGAGGCACAGCTCTGTTGGGAAATACGGGAAAATACCAGAAGAGCAGCAGTGCCTCATCTTTATAAAAATGCAGTTGTCATGGGAACTGACTTTGAATTTGAACTGCCCCTCAGTACTGTATGTGAGAGGTACCAGTTTTACAATCAGCATTCGGCTATGGTGTTTTCCTAAATGGGTCATTTTTATTTGGGAGCTGCCCACAAAGGTAAAATAAAGATTTTTTGTTTTTCTTTGTCAAGCAGGATTTTCCTGAACAGGCATAGCCTCACAAGCTCACTGTCACGTACACTTTGAGGTTTATGCCACAAAGCTTTTACAGATAACACAATAATCCTGGACATATTGTAGACTATAATATGTGTGATGTTCTGTTATTAAAGGGTAGCCTGGCTAGTATTTGATAGAAAGCACTCGCGTCCTCTGCAGCACACTGGACAGCTCCGGCTGAGGAGCGCGTGCTTATATTGTGACGTAGATAGATAACTATATAAAAATAAACAAAACTGTAACGGTTTTTCTGTTGCTTTAACTGATAGCCAAGAAGACATTTGTCTTTTTACAGTGAATCTTAAGTAAAGTTTTGGAAAGAAATTCGCCGTTCAGCTTTTCTTGAGAAGCCTGTTGACTATCTGCCGAGCACGCAGCCGCACACGCACACACGCACGAGCAGGGGCAGAAAAATACGTATACTGATGAACCTAATCAGTGACTACGCATTTGCCCCTAATGAACTAATCATTGGCTTATTCTGATGCTGGAACTGTGCCTTTGAGAGAGTAGTGCATCCCAACATTAAATGTTTAATAAACACTGGATTGTCTTTTAGCAGTATAAGCACAGACTCACATATGGTAAACACAATATTTTGGACCTTTGTACTCTACCCACAGAACCTAGAAAGAAAGGTCTTAAGCTGTAATTGTGAGGATCCTTCTGCATGTGGCCAAATTTAGGGTGATAGACGTCTGGCTATTTCATTACGAACTACAATCCTCTTCAAATAAGGAAAGCTCGTGGGAGGAGGACCGTCCCTGAGCAGTTCTCCATTTCATTTCATTTATTAGTAGGCACTTCGGACAGTGGCAACATAAATGATCATTCTTAAGGTTTCCGTGCTAAAGGGAGATAATTTCACACTGAGTCATTAATTTTGGTTCAAGCATAACACGAGGGCTGTGAAAAGAGGATGAGCCAGAGAGCACGGTACTTATTAAGGGTCAAATATAGACAGGGGCATCATTAGCCCTTGCTTGCGTCATTAGCAAGCCATCGGCACAAAAGGATGGATTCATCCCTGCCTTTAGTACCAGAAGGAGAAAATCTAGCTCTCCAGTGCCTTGTGTTTACTGTAGATATAGAATCTATTAACTACATGTAAAGCAAAGAAAAACACAATAAAAAACACTCCATAATATATTTACTATTTTTATTGATGGATCTTTGTCAAATTAGTTTCCAGAATCCTTTAGCAATATACATTCTTGTTGTATTCATCACTCCATGGAAAGCACATGACATTTTTTCCAACATGTTGATATGATTCTAACAACAATTTTACTTCTAATCATGCATTTGACTAAAAAACAGTAAAACAAATTACAGACTCCATGAAGACAAGATGAAAAATCCTTTAAATGATATAAAATTGCATATTTGGAACATATGGGCATCATTTAGAAATGAAAATTTAAATTATTTCTTGAAATGATAGAAAATTGTGTATTTCTAACACGTTGAATTATTTGTCACTGTGTTTTAAACTCTTGTATTAAATGCAGAATGAATGCAAATTAGAAAAAAATGTCATCCTACGGGTCATCTGGCTTTGTTAAATCACACACTATTATATATTTCATCATCCAGGTTAAAAAAGTGGGCAAGAGGGAGTTGTGAGCTGGAAGTCAGCAGAACTGAAAGAAAAAGTATGAATAACTGTTACAGAGCAGAAGTGAGTGATCTGTGGTGAGATATATTTCCTAAATGAATTGCTGGGGGTTTATCTGCCTAGATCTAAAATGAGGCTTCAGGATGTGATGTGATGCCGAAAAAACAAAGATTGAAAAGACTACTGGAGAGAAGTAAAACTCAGAGCTATTTATAGAAACATGGAAGGTGGCAGAAATTGTACAATGGCAAAAAAATAAGATTTTATAACCACATATTACAGTTTGGAAAACCATTGGCTAGTGGTAGAAAGTAAACAACAGAAAAGTGTTAGAAACCAAGGATTTCTGCTTCTTACCTTCCAGCGGTTTCCACACTCATTGCACAGCACAAACGTGGTCATAGGTTCATCAGCACTGCGGGTTTGCACCTGTGTAATAACATTTCAAAAGATATTTCCAATGTGTTATGACACAACATCAAATATGTTAAGGGAGAGCTACTACTCCAACATGAAAGAGGTTATTGTGTTAATTCAATCAGAGAAGACCAAAAATACATTATACATTGGATTATTGTTGTATGTGCCAGTAAATGTAGTAAATATATCGGTAACCATAGTAAATGCACTTGAAGTAACTGTTACCTGGTTGTAAGTACAGTTCTTTTTCTTGCACTTGCCGCACTGCAGCAAATCAGTAGTGGTGCCACCAGTCTTTGCCATCTGGTGCTCACGGATGGCTTCCTGGGTCAGAACGTTCCTCAGCTGCTTGAGCTCATCACTGGCCATCTCCTTCATTATGGAGAATATAACAGAGGTAAGTCTAAAAGGGCTGCAAACAATTTAGATATACTACATTTAATTGGAAATGTGCAATCATGCAAAGATATTTCAGTATGTGTGTTTTTATAACTGAGCTACAGCTCAGCCCAGTCACTGGACCTGTTCTAAACCAGCTTTCAACACATAAAACCTTAAAATTATGATCCAGCTTAGCAATTACAACGAGAAAACGTTTTAAGCTAATTTGTAAGTAATTATGTAGGAAATTAAGGGATTAAAATGTGGGCTGTGTGGGCATCTGTGGAGGCTAGAAAATCTCTGGCCTTGGAACCACGACATAAATCCACACCCGTTTGAATTTGCGCATGTTTGAATGCAAGTCAAGTAGTCTAATAGGTTTACAGTCTTTTCAGCAAAGTACACAATTAAATTAAACAATGTTCCTCAGGACCATGGACCAACACAAGAACAAATACTGAACACCACAAGATTACATAACTAATGCAACCACAAGAGGTCACAAGCCAGCGATTCCTTGTGCCGGTCCCAATTCCGGATAAATGCGGAGAGTTGTGTCAGGAAGGGCATCCGACGCAAAATCTAAGCCAAAACCAAACATAAAGGCCCGAGTTAACAACGGCCGCCACCAGTGCTGTTGACCTACAGGGTGCCGGTGGAAACTGGGCTACTGTTGGTCGACGGAGGAGAGGAGCAAGGCGTGTACGTAGGCAGAGAGAGAAGAGGAAAGGCAAGAGTGTGGAGCTGAGAGTAGGGACTTTAAATGTTGGAACTATGACAGGTGAAGCTAGAGAGCTGGTGGACATGATGCAGAGAAGGAAGGTGGATATACTATGTGTTCAGGAG
>JBBJLR010128495.1:0-17928 GCA_037577145.1 Brachypetersius gabonensis | reverse complement strand
ATCAAACAGTAAAGGATCACTGACCTGTGCTGCCTTTGCTGTAGCATCTTTGCTTAAAGCCTGTTTATCCAAGCAGAGGTGTGTGCGCTGTACTGTAATTTACTATAACGCAATGTAACCTTAACACAGATAATAGATTCTTTTTGTTCGTGTAAGTTCAGTAGGTCTCTTATTTATCTTGCGCCTGATAGTAGTGAGGATGGCGATACGACATGCAAAACTCGCTTTTTGCTGGGGACAGGACCTCCAAGAAAACAGAAGTGGAAGAGAGAGAGATTAACTCAGCTCTTGTAAAGGTTATCCTGTCAATCAATTGGGCAACCGTAACCATAGCAACAGGTCTTAGCATCTTTAATTCATGTAAATGGCTCGCAGAGGTCAGACCTTCATTATCACAGTGTTTAAAAAAAACTTTACAAAGCTGCAGGTCAGAAAGTCCCTGGTCGAGCTCAAACTGAACTGTCATTGCGTTTTGTTGAACGACAGTTTATTAGCACTAATTTGATCACAAATTCCAGAGTTTTGGTGCTGCGACGGCAGTGACTTCAAGGCTCCCTGTTCAGACAAACCAGTATTCCCTCTTTCTCCCTTCTTTAAAACTATGCTGTAATATGATGTGAAGCAGACAACAATAATAATTAGCCTATACTCTTAGCAAAGAGTGTTCTGGATAGTACTAAATATGGCTTCTTTCCCCCTTTTTGGTGCAATATGTACTTAATCAGAACCATTTCTAATTGCCTATTATATTACAACAGCAGCAATAGTAATAATAGTAATAATATTAATAATAGTAATACTTAGGGATGTACCGATCATCATTTTTTTAAGACAGATCCTATTTCTTTATTGTGTGGCCTGTGATTATTAGCCATTTTTCTAACCTGGTGCTCACACTGTGTGGATTAAATAAACTCATGAACCCTCTTAAGGTTTTTTTTATACTGAATTAAACATGCATTTTGAGTTCTTCAGTGAAAAATCAGTTAACCTTTTAAATAACATGAATCAAATCAAACGGTCATGATTACTCAATTTAAATAATGTAATAGATTGAAATAGAATTCTGTTTAGCAGTCTGAATGTTTTCCACAAGAGAGGAACACACCAGGAATCTCCATTTCATGAATGCGTCTTTGTGGTTAATTTTATGTACTTGAAGTCAAATTTAAAATGTTGTTAGAATTGTGTAACTCAAGTAACTGTCACAATAATCACTAGATTACTGAATTACTAATATAATTTACAAGACAGCCCTTAATCAAAAAAAGCTCTGTCTGAAAAGTAAAAAGCAATTTGTTATTAATACACAATAAGTCATGCACGATTTTGATACAATATTTTGGTACGAATATAGCAGCAGCATTTAAATGCAAATTATGTGGCTCATAAAACGGCAATACAATTGGCTATAAAAATGAAAAGGCTGGTTGTAGTTTGCAAGCTCGGACTTCTGGCTCATTCTGGCTGTGCCCTAATCCTTAATAATAATAATTTCAATAAACACTATTTTTATAACGCTTTGGGAATCGCAAGCATTTGCTGCATGATCTGGTAGACCATAGCCTAGTGGTAGCCTAGTGGTTAGCACCTTTGTCCTGCAATCATAAAGTCCAGGTTCGGTTCCCAAGACCGCTAGGCACTGCTGAGGTTAGAGTAAGGTACAGTCCCCACGCACTGCTCCCTGGGTGCCGTGTTCCTGGTTGCCCCCTGCTTCGCTTGGAGAATGGGTTAAACGTAGAGGTTGAATTTCGTGCTGTGGTGTGTTCATGTATGACAAAATGGTCACTTTCACTTCATAAAGATATAAACTCTTTATTTTATAGCCTAACAAGAGTGAGGTGAAGGGGAATTCCTTGTTAAAAATATTCAGACTTTGACAGACTCCCTAACTCATGAAGAATCAACACTTCTTTTACACCACTATTTGTGAGACATCGTCTATAGCGCTTTTGGTGATACAGTAACCCCTCAGTTTTATGCGGATCAGCATTTGCGGATTCAGTCCAGTGCAGTGATATATCATCGACACCTCTTAATGCTGCCTCGTCTATGCCACTGCTGATGATAGTTATGCCAGTATTTGTGGTGTATCATCTACACCACTATTGGTGATACCTCATCTACACCACTGGCTGATGTAATCACCTACGCTATTTGTTTGTACTTGCCAGTTTGTACTCATTAATGCAATTATGGCTAGACTTAGTCATTCTTCTGTTGTCTTAACATTCATTTTCATCTTGTCCATCTTTTAAACTGTTCATCTACCTATTAACTTTGTATACTGTCTCAGTCTATTTGACTTTTGATACAGTTAAATAGGGTGTTTTACTAAACTTCCTGTACATGAGCTCATGCTAACATTCATTAATTGTGTTCAAATCATATTTATAACTATGTTCAAATCATATTCAGAAATATATTCAAATCAAAGCAAACTGTGGTAAACTTGCCTTTATTCAACCCATACAACGTGTCTTTGTATCTATAACATACACCAGTGAGTTTAAGAAGGTACATGAAACACTTTTTACACTGTTTATTTAAAACTGTTTATTTAAATTCCCTTTGCATTTTGCAAATACAGACGGTAGTCCATTGTTTCACTTAATTTGTTATCCTCCTTTACATTGTTCATGAGAAGTCAAGATCCTAAAAGCACCGCCATTGAGCAGGTATTATTTGAGTAGGGGAGCGGTGACAAGTTAGTGTGTGTGTGTGTGTGTGTGTGTGTGTGTGTGTGTGTGTGTATTAGGGCTGTAACGGTACATGTATTCTTACCGAACCGTCACGGTACATGGGTCACGGTTCGGTACATGATATCTTTCGGAGAATACACGGTACGACGGAGAAGATGTGATTAAAGTAATACACAATCACAGAGGGACCAAAAAGCGCAAGTAAATCATAAACATGGGTTGTAGTGTGGTGCAATAGTGCCACCAACTGGCGTAACACTTCTGCTGCTTTAAACATACATGAAAATATAAGCAAGAGTGTGTGGAGTACTATGTGGAGCACACACACACACACACACACACACACACACACAAATATACACACAATAACATGCCTCTACCGTGTCAGCATCACTGCAGTGCTGAGAATGATCCACCACACTAAAAGTATCTTTTCTGTGGGGGCCCTGACCATGGGTGAAGGGAGTAAGAGGGGTAACAAATGCTATATAGACAATGATTTCAGATACAAGGTAGGTGTAGATACATAAGTGACTCATAGATATATGTGGATAGGTGTATATATGAGTGCATTTCAGAAATAGGAGGTATAAAATAGACTTGTGGGCTTCCAGCTAAGCGTAAGCCCGAATATAATTATTAGTTCCATCACCAGTGATGCTCCTGCCTTTGTGGCCATGTGATTGGGGGAGTCCTAGCTAGTGGACATGACTAAATTAGGGAGAAAAGTGAGCAAAATAAAAATGTATGTAGTTATTTGGTTCTAAATCGGATTTCATATAGATAGACTCTGTATTTGCAAGCTGTGTTTACTCCATTGCACATTGAGAAGAGCAAATACATCAGACTGGTGACCCAAAGCAGTCTGACTCAGTCCGTGCACCAGCCCCCTCAGACATGATCAGAGGAACACAGATACAGTTTCTTCCTCTCCAGCTTTTCAGAAGCCGGCAAACAAGCAATGATCCAACTTTTTCCCACCTCCCACTCCTCAGACGTATGCAGCGTATGCACATGAGGACGGATCTTTCGCTCTCACATCCCACTCTTCAGACATGACTAATTGCACTTCTCGGACATTTCTCACTGCACATGCTGCTCCTCTGAATTTCCGGATGATTCTATTTTTCTGCTTCTTCATGTGTAAATGCTGCAGCACAATGTCCAAAGCTGACCAGTCAAGACCGTTTCTGATTCACAGCTGCCAACATGATTAAGCCAAAACAATATGGTGGTCTAGCCTTGCTTTTTACTCCCAGCTTTTCACAAAGTGGGCATTTATATATACATATATATTATATATTATGTTATATTATGTAGTATGTATGCAAGATTTTGCGAAGTCTCAGTCCACCCCATAGTTTTTCATATTTTGCTTCAAGAGCTAGAGTCTTGAGGAACAGTTCTCCAGGCTTCCTGAGTTTAGACATTTTCTAAACAGTTTCAGAGGAATATTTTCATTTGTTTAGCCACACAAGTCATGTGTCCTTGTCTCAAGTCATGTGTCTTCATCTGCCAGGTCTTCTACCTTTTCTGTTTATTGGTCATAATATTCCCACACAGATATGAAATAATATATCAGTTTATCAGTTCATGTTAACGGCACTGTTCTTCTTCGAAGACACATGACCTGCAAATTTCCCACTTGTGGGACTAATAAAGGTTGATCTTACCTTTTACTATTGGTGTTTTAAAATCTGTTACTCTGCATACGTTACTAATTAACTTTGTCTTTAATATATAAGTTAGTATGCGTGTAGTATAGGTTGTTGGTAGGCCACAGCATTAGCATTAGCATCTGGCTGCTCCATGTCTGACTTGCAGTTAAATATAGATTTGCAAACATTTCAATCATGTTGTTAAACACTCGCATATGTTCACATCAATTCACTGCTGGCTTTGTATTAAGAACAGCTGCACAGACTGACTGTGGAAACTGAAAGTGTTGAGAGGAAAGATGCGGGTGCATTGTGGGAAAGGTAGTATTTAAATGGTGAACTTTAGAGCTTGTGTCTTGACATTTTCCTCATGGTTATAGTGGGGCATGGCAAAAAAATTTTTCTAATCCCATGCCTCACTAAACTGGGCCTATTGCTGAGCGGTTCTTCAAAACTTAAATCACTAAATATTTCAGGATTACAAAAAAAATCATATCACAATGTTTAAAGGCATTTTTGCCATTACAAAAATGTTTAAATAAATACATTGGAATAGACAATACAGAAACACACCAGTGGTGCGTTCTTAAAAATGGTATCAAGAACTGGACACAACACTTGTTGCTTAATCAGGCCAAGAATGCTGTGGGCTCTCGAATGCACAGCCCCCTGACAGTATTATGAAATTTTAGACAGCTACGCTTGGTGGGTCAGCAATAGGTATACAAAAGCTTATTTTAACTCTGTTATGGTAACGATATTGTATCATCATATAAGCCACTCTTTGTCTTTCACATACGCAGATGATCACACAACTGCTGCTCTGAGCAATTATTTTTACTCTCTTTCATTCTCTCTCTCTCTCTCTCTCTCTCTCTCTCCATTTCTGTCTCTCTCCTAGGCTGTCTGTTTGAAGAGGATCTGTGTGAGAACTACGAGACTTGTGTCAATGGTAAGACACGTTCACACGTACATGCATAAAAATAGAGAACTGCTGACCCATATTTCAGTACAAGTCACTGTAATTAGTAACACACACACACACACATACACACAAACACACAACAGAACACTGCCTCGGCTACAGGTCTCAGAAGATCCAGGTCAATGACACTTTACAGGCTTTTCTAAGCTCCGTTTTTGTTTTCTGTATGTGTATGTATGTGTGCTAGTATGACTGTAGGGTCATTATGGTGCCTCTCTCTTACGAGATGGTGCCTTCCGCTTCCATGTTGTTGACTCGTTGGGTGTGGCTAAACAAACACCCTCCTACAGCTTACGCTTGCTGTTCCAGAAATCCTCTGAAATGAAGCTCTCACATCCACAGTCATGCTTAATGTTTGATCTGTATTGTTTAAGCTATTCATTGGTATGTCAACCAGAATAAGCTCATTCATTTATACACATACAAAAACATTTATTAAAACAAAGAGATCACGTATTGGGCCTTAACCAGTTTGTGAACAAATTAATATCAGGTCTAATATTCAGCAAATTAAATATAAAGGACACTTTTGGAATAAAGCAAAAGCTTATTTGTATACAACAGAAAAGGACTTGCCCAAGGATTGAGCTCACATGAAGGATCCCTCCATAAGACAAAGTTTAATCAACTTTTGTTTGACTGTGCCCCAAACTTTGGATTAGCCATCAAAGACTTTTAACCCTTTGTGAAACAAGTTCTTTAAGACAATGCTGTGCCCTGTATACTCATCTTTTTCCACCTTTCCTCTAGAACTCTTGCTTGTTTCCAGACTCGCTGTTCTCCAACATTCTGATCACTTATTTATGATGCCTAAGCCGCCTAAGCCGATCAATACCCCTGGTTACTAGAGTTACAGAAAGACAGACATTAGTCGGACATTAAAGCGTATATCAGTCGCATTAATATGTAACTGGAGAATAGGGATGAGTTGCCAGATTTAGCTAATTCTTCATTCCAAAATTGATGATGAATGCTAAGAAGTAAAAAATGTTACCCTTCCCAGTAGATTATTGATGCCAGCTATTTACAAAACCATTGTTATAAAGCACTACATTTTATTCTGTGATAGTAATGGCTAAGTTTTAACATCCTTGCCAATTATATGCAGGTCTGTATATTAATATTACTAAATCATACTGCAGCAATAAGAGAAATACAGTGAATTTGAGTGCAGACTACATGAAAGAAGTAACACTGCCCAGAAAAACTACACTACACTACACTACTCATTTGCACACATTCTTAAAGTAATAGTCCTAGCGCCACTGAATAAATAAAGGCTATGTGATAACTGTAATATTATGAATAATTAGTTAATAATTGACTCTGGATGTTGACATGACCCACTTAACTATATATAGAATGTGTGTGGGAGGATGTTTGGTGACCAAGTCTTATGAACGTTTTGCTGTATGTTAGTTATTGATTACATAAGAGAATTGAGTAACGTTTGCTACAGCAACAAGCACTGCATTTCTAAATGTTTCTTAGTCTTTATTTTATTCGCTCCAGCTTTCTTGTTGCAAATTACACAGGTTTTCAGACTTATAAAACATAAAAGAATTTATTCGGTTCTATAACTGGAGTGTCTGTTAGATGCAATGCACAGCCACACACATACATGCATAACACATTGCTCCCACCACTTCTCCCTTTGTTGATGGTTCTATTATTAGCCCAGACGGAGCACGCTCTTCTGACAACGCCGCAGATCGATGCTTAAGGAGCATAAAACCATATTGTGAACCCAAGAACATTGTGGAACACATTTTATTCGCATTCTGCTATTATATCACTATCAGGAGGAGCATGTAAATTTGCATTTGCAGTAAAAAACAGGTGTTCTATTGGTACCATCAACCATGATGTTGATTTTGAGAGTGAAACATTTTTTTGATAAGCACATTTTAGGAATATTTTCTAAGATAATATGGTGGAAGATGTCAGGATATCATCTAATGAAAGCTTATTGAACTGACTGAAGTACAATATATTGCTTCTTCATGCCATATTGTACTTAAACCCAGACACAGAATTAGCGTTAGGTGAAGCAAGTGTCATTGCCTCTAACTCGACCGGCTGCTCCTGTCTCGGTTGCTCGGGGCAACAGCTCTAGTGGAACACCGTGGCTAATTCTACAGCTCTTCATGTGTGCTAGAAAGCCAGAGTAGAACAAAAATGTCCCCAAGGATTGACCTTTGATTCTGTGTCTAACAGACCAAGATCAGCACATAGACAGAATAATAACTGTATTTTGCATAATTAAGGAAAACACAAAACTGTGTACAGTGTGGCTCTCCTGGGACTGAGAACAACTGAGTGCTAGATATTTCAGAGCGCCATCCCAGGCTGGTTGCTTTGATGTGAAATCTGCATAATGCAGTGTTCAGCACTTTGCCTTTACCTAGTTTTGGAGTTTTAATTTACATTTAACTGACTCAGAGAAATAGCTGACCTATCTAAGTCTTCAAACTGCAGAGTTTCACCACCATTTCCGTTTTATTAAACGATCCATATCTGAATTTTTGCATTATATTTTCTCCCTTACAATAATGTTTGTGTGGTGGTATTCTCCAAAATATAGATATTTTTAGTCATAAAAGAATCATGAATTTATACAGACTTAAAACTCCAGCATTAACTCTGTATCTCTGTAGTGCATGAGCCCCCCCCCCCCAGCACACACACACACATGCTACCATATTATTGTTGCTGCTGTGCTGAGAATGATTCACCTAATTAATACTTGAGGGGCTCCTGACTATTGATGAACAAAGTAAATGAGGCTAACAAATGATTCAGAAAAATAGATGGACTACAGTCTAATAATAAACTACAAAGTGCACCTGGATGATCAATGGAAATGATAATAGGTAATGAACATGTTGCTGATAAAGTAGCTCGAAAATTGTAACGAAACAGTTGAGAGATTGTTAGGAATTCATAAAGCACTGCAACATGACAGACAGACTATCTAGTGCTCTATATGTGTAGGAGGGAATGATTTCTATCACACCTTAACTGTAGTTTCACTTTTTGTCAGGTGGTTGTGTGCATTAATAGTAAAATGGTATCATTATTTTGCAGATGGCATGTTCGGCCTTTGCCAGGCAGTGACGGTAGCGGATGTGTACACATATGACATCACGCCAGCAACACTGCAGAGATTCCGCTCGCTGCTCCAGAAACTCTCACTCCGAGGTATGCATGTCCCTGCTGCCATGGCAACTGCTCACACTACTACCGTCACAGCAGTTACCGCGGTGACTCACACCTAAATGCATCACCCCAGGAGCAAATAATGATGCTGGTTGTGTGTGTGTGTGTGTGTGTATCTGTGTGTTAATGAGGGAAAGAATGAGAGAGAGCCTTTTATACATTGCTCCATAAAAGGATGGCTCTCACCCTCAAAGTGCAGTGTCTTTGCTGCAGCACCAGTGGCCACTCAAGTACACTGAAATATGAGCACTCTGTACATGTTTGAGAACTGCAGGTACCCAAGACTATTTGAAGCTCATCTCCATTCGGACACTGGTACACAGTAGCTTAGGGAAAGCTCATACTCCAAATCAGCCCATATGTCTGTTTAAATCTGTGTAGCTAGACAAACTAAACTTGATATCTGTACCCTCATATGCAGACAAGCTACCATCGCCTGAACCTACACCTGAACACAGAGAAACTTGATTCGGTTCAACACATTTTTAAATGAACATAAAAATAAGTGTGTAAAACGTTCTATGGAGCAATGCCATAGAACAGAAGTTTTAATTAAACACACACACACACACACACACACACACACACAAATATTGCTAATGCCCAAACACACAAGACAAGATCAATATCAAATATAGTATATCTTAGTGTAATGTAGTCAAAATAAAATTGTCCAGAAATTCTCTGAAACTGCTTTGCACTAAATGCACTTTATTATATAAACAGTTCCGCTTCCGGTCTAATGAACAGTTCCAATGATTTAAAATCATTGGGCCTCACCATAGAACAGGTGCATCACCTCATTCCTGGGTATTTGAGTTTTATTTTGAAGGCCAGGGCTGATAGTGGCACCACTGAGGTACCCTTGTGCAAGGTACTGTCCAAACACACTGCTCCACCGGTGTTGCGTCGCT
Source organism: Brachypetersius gabonensis (assembly GCA_037577145.1). NCBI lineage: Eukaryota > Metazoa > Chordata > Actinopteri > Characiformes > Alestidae > Brachypetersius > Brachypetersius gabonensis. The sequence continues at coordinate 8,450 of JBBJLR010128495.1, read as the reverse complement.
GGCTGCCCACTGCTTCACTTGTTATAATGACTCTGTTCGTGTTCCCTCAGGTTTGTCATGGGAAGATGATGTCACTCAGCAGATTCTGTCTAAAGAATTCTCGAAACTACGCAAGGTCTCACTCACGCCCCCTGAGACAAGGTAATTAATGCGAGGTTGTGATGTTAAGATTTGCTAGAAACATTTCACATTTTATGATACAGGCTCAAATACCCACCATCCATCAGATGAGGTTTGAAGTGAAGTTGAGGTTTATTGTCAAAGGTACAAGGTACAGTGTACAGAGCACAATGAAATGCTTACTTAAATACCATCTTCACAGATAGAACATAAAGACATAAGATATGAAAGACATGAAAGACAAAGCAGTGCAGCGACAAAAACTAATCACAGGCTGAGTTGCATAATATGAAGTGTCAGTGCAGTGTAAAGTGTCAGTGCAGTGTAAAGTGTCAGTGCAGTGTAAAGTGGCAGTGCAGTGTAAAGTGGCAGTGCAGGGTGGCTGGGGTCCTTCATGATGTGCTTAGTTTTCCGGAAACAGCGCATGCTGTAAATGTCCATTATTGTTGGGAGTAGAGTGCCTATGATGCATTATGTGGCCTCCCTTGAATTAACAATGCTTTACACATTTATACATTATCATTATTATTAGTTTCTAATTAGTTGCCACTGTTGTAATTGTTATGCCTCTGTAATTCCTCTTGTCTGTCAGTTTGCCTTATCTGCTGGTTTATTTGCTTACAATTCCAAACTAAGTCTGCTGTTAATGAAATAAAACACTTCTATTGTTCTATAGCTTACTTGTAAGCTCTGCCTTCTCCTGTGTAGGTCAATGGTGCAGAAGGTTGCTGTGGGAGATGGAAGACTGAAACCACTGGAGGCTGAACTTAGCAGGAGTCTGCAGAAGTTATTTCTAAACATGGGTCTGCTTCCAAAATTAGGTGGTCAGGTAGGATGTGTTTTTTTCACTGTTTTACAGCCCAGGGCATTAAATATTTGAGTATCCTATACCTTGTCTCACACTGTACAACAACTTTGCCAGGCAGGGCAGCCAACTACTTTAAAATGCATTATTAAAATCATGTTAGTAACTGTGTGGTCATTCCACTGAATGCTATTTTTCATACTGATAACAATTTTATAGTTTTTAATCAAGCATCCTTAGCATTTTTAAATCTTCCTCAGATGTGATATCCACTACTTTTTTTGCTGATAAAATATTTAGTGTATTTATTTATTTGTTTTTTGTGCATAGGTCAGCCATATGAAGCCTTCTCAGCCACTGGAGTATTATCGTCCTGGTAAACCCCGCAATAAAGTCTCCACCCCCCCTGAGTTTACACCAGAGTCGGCCTATCAGCCAGCTTCTTATCCTGATCTTACTCGTTACCAGAGTGACACATCATTCAACCCGCCACAAAAGCAGGATGATTCAAACATCCTTGTAACTGCCCTTAAACAGTATCTATCTCATAACATACCACACAAACCTGAGAAGGGGGGTAGAACATTAGACACAGTCTTCCTGAAGAGTGGATCTTCCCAGAGTTTGATCAAGGACCCCTTAACTCCTGTAGATGGTAGGATCTTCCTCCAATCTGTAATTGGCATAATTATAATGGACACTATTTGGACAAAAGTATTGGGACACATTAATGCTTCAGCATAGTAAGAGATTTGGACCACACCATGCTTCCAACTTTGTGGACACAGTTTGGGGAAAGTCCTTTTCTATTCTAGCATGACTGTGCCCCAGTGCATAAAGCAAGATCCATAAAGACATGGTTGGATGATTTGGTGTGGAAGAACTTGACTCGCCCACACAGAGGCCTGACCTCAACCCCACCCAAAACCTTTGAGATGAACTGGAACAGAGATAGCAAACCAAGCTTTTTATCAAACATCAATGCTCTACTGAATGAATGGGCACAAACTCCCACAGAAACTCAAAAATCTTGTGGAAAGCCTTCCAAGAAGAGTAGAAGCTGTTATATCTACAAAGGGGTGGTGAGGGAGACCAAAGTCTCTGTATTTGAATGCAATGTTATTGAAGTTGGTGTGATGTTTAGGTGCCCAAATACTTTTGTCCATGTAGTGTATCCGTTTATGAAAGCATAATAGACAGCTCTTTTAAGGTCTTACTTTATTCATGTGTCATTGGAAGTATTATTACTTACTGGCTTTTTGATTTACTGAGTGACTGTATCACCACCAAACACATGAAATGTTCTTTGCTGATTCTTCGACTGAACTGAATCATGCTAGTATTGCACTGAACTGTATTTTACATACACAATAGAATAGTATTGTGTACAAACTGCTATTATATGGCATACATATTTTTTAGAATTCATGTGCATTCCTGTGTTTATTTAAGACCCTTGCATGTTCATGAATGTACCTGTATGCAACTGAAGACTTTTCTGTGGTTTTAACTATGTACCTTCTGCCATCCCCAGAGACCTTTATCCGTAATGTTCTGCGGAATGTGGGAAAGCACAATGTAGACGTGGAGAGTCTAAGTGCAGCGGATCTGGACCAGCTTGCTGGTCTTATTGCCGACGCTTTGCAGGTAGTGGAGCAGCAAGCAGAGCAAGGATATGCACCTCGAGACCTGGAGGGAGAGGACCAGCCTGAGGACTTGCATCCTGAGGACTTGACACCTGAAGGCCAGGAATATAGAGAGCAGGATCATACACCAGAAGCTAATTCAGAAGACCAAAGTACCTTGGAGATATCAAGGCAGCAAAACGAAGAAACTTTACCTGTAGACCAAAGGCTCCAGGCCAGCACTTCTGTGGCAGGTAAAACCCACACAGGGAGCCAGATTTCAGACACAAATAGGATTCAGTCACCCAAAAAAGTGCATGTTATATAGTAAACCGGTGTATGATCCTAAAAGCACAGCACATGTATATATTTTCTCCCTCATACGTATCCATTTTTAGGGGAACCATGCAAAATTTTAGAAGATCATGTTGGTTTGAAATATTTGACAACATGTTCCTTCTAGTTTCACAAAAACTTTACATGGAATATTGTTCACCAGGCACAAAATACAAAAGCTTGTTGTTAAGTAATATTCAATCCATTAACGAATTAAAATACAGTGGTACCATGACTTACTAGTGTCCCAACCTTTTTGAGAGTTAGAAAAAGTTTGTTAGAAAAACATGACCAAGGCGTGCGTGTAGTCGACTTGGCGAATAAAATATTTCCTAAACAGCAAATATCTATCAATGAAAATATGGAGAAGCTGCTGATGGTGTTGTTGATGGAGAAGTAAACCCAGGAGATCCCGTAATGGAGCTGACAATCTGCGAGAAGACTCGAGCTGTTTACGCCGATTTGCTGCAGCAGACCCAGGCACTTCAGCGAATGAGCCATCGGGCGAGTCGCTTAAAGCCGGTTGGGGCTGGTTTGAGAATTTTTAAAAGAGGACCGGCCAATGCTGTACACTATAAAACCAGTTCATTGCAGTACATTCTATTGTATTGTGTATTTATACAATATTCATTATTTATAAGCATATTTTTCTTAATTAAACTCAAAAATGCGTTTTTTTTGGAGGTCTGGAACAGATGAATGGCATTTCAATTCATTTCCACAGGGAAAATTGATTTGACATACGAGTGATTTGAGTTATGAGCTCTGTCACGGAACGAATTAAACTCGTAAGTCAAGGTACCACTGTATGAGCAGAAAAGCCTTTGGAATATATACCACTTTTATGTTATCAGCATCTGTTTATCGTACAAATACTATTTTTTTTCTATTTCCTAACCATCTCACCAGTGCAAAAAATAAAAAAATAATTAAACTGTTAAAAACAGGCAGTAATACCAAAAGGGATTAACCATAATAATCAGTAATGAAAATATGATACAGCCTTATTGTTGAAAGACTTTGTTTAACAATAGCAAAGTGCAGTAGCAATGTGCAAGTATCTATTGACCTGCCCTATTAATATTTCTGAAATTCACTTTTTTATCTTGAGTAGAATCCCCCCTTTGTAAAATGATCTATTAAAAGCTCTCTTCATCTCTTTGTACTTGCATGTGCATTTCACTAACATAATTATTTAATTTCAGTGCAGGGTCATACTGTGGCCATCGAGTCACACTTGCACTGGAAATCAAATTGAAACATATACAGTGGTATGCAAAAGTTTGGGCACCCCTGATAATTTGCAATTTGCAACTTGCAATTGGCCACCTTAAATACCCTTTCTGATGATTGGATTCACCTGTGTACGAAGGTCAGGGGCCAGTGAGCTTACCAAACAAATTTTGTGTTTCAATAATTAATGCTGAAGGTATTCAAATCAATAAAATGACAAGGGTGCCCAAATTTATGCATCTGCCTAATTTTGTTTAAGTAACTATTGCACACTTTCTGTAAATCCTATAAACTTAATTTCACTTCTCAAATATCACTGTGTTCATCTGCTATATGATATATTTACCTGAAATTGCTGATCCAAACAACCAATGATTTATAAAGAAGAATCATAATAATTAGCAGGGGTGCCCAAACTTTTGCATACCACTGTAGTTTTTTGGTGCTCAGTTGGATCAGATGGTTTCTCATACTCTTTAAGCATAATTTGGACACCTGTGTGCTCAACATCAGATGATGTGCTGCTCAATTCTTTTTCAGAAATACAAACAAAGGAGGAGGAGGAGAGATCTGTTGCAGACCGCAAGGTATTTATATATTCTGATATAAATGCAGACCGCAGTGAATGGGAAATATGGATGTAGAGAGAGAGGACTACTCATTTTACTCATTAATGTAGTGGCAGCTGGATTTGTCTGATACACTATATGGACAAAAGTACTGGGATGCCTGACCAGTATACTTTTAATATGGAGTTGGTCCCCCCTTTGCAGCCGTAACAGCTTCCACTTTGCTTGGAAGACCTTTCACAAGATTTTGGAGTTTCTTTGGGAATTTGTGCCCATTCATTTTACAGCATTTATGAGGTGAGGCACTGATGTTGGACGAGAAGGCTTGGCTCGCATCTCTGTTCCAGTTCATCCTAAAGGTGATGGATGGGGTTGACAAAATGTCTTTGTATACTGAAATATGAAGAATGTCCTTCACTGGAATTATGAGGCCTAGCACAAATCCTGAAAGACAACCCTTTGTACAATGTGTCCAAAATACGTTTGTCCATATAGTGTATGTGTCACGTAGCCCTGTCTGATATGTACCTCTCCAAGTTAAGGAAAGACATATTTGGCTGAAGAACGCAGTGACTATGCATGCATTATTTGTTCCTGTTTCTTATTTTGACAGGATATGGGACTATTGGGGAAGTTGCTGGAATATCTGGATAAGACCTCCCTCTCAGAGACAGGGCCTCTCATGAAGAGCCATAGGATATCGGTGGAGACGGTGCACAGCAAAACGACCCAGCGTGATGTTGGTGTGCAGAAAAAGGCCATGGAGCAAGTGGAGGAGGTGGAGGGCTGGATCCAGGCTGCCGCAATAGCACCCTCTTCTGTCCTGGAGGATGATGTTGCACCTCACCGCAAAGACATGAAAGTGCAGGACCTGCAACTTGACGTGCAGAGCAATGCCAAGAATGACGTCTATGGATACATCATAACAGACACTGAGTGAGTCTCTCTCTCTCTCTCTCTCTCTCTCTCTCTCTCTCACACACACACACACACACACACACACACACACACAAATCAGCCCATTGACTCTCTCTCGCTCTCTCTCTTTATCTCTCTCTCTCCCAGTTCTCTCCCCACTGATCAAGGGCTGCACCTCATGGAATTGGTGTCTCGTAAAGCAAAGATCCAAATGACTGATTTCCTCGAGCTCTCGTGAGTTTGTATATGTGGGTGATGTGGGTTTGTGTGGGACAAGTGTGTCTTTTCTTTTTGAGATTATTGTTCTGTGAATAACTTCATTAGCCCTTCATTACAAATTAGACATTTTAATACAAACTAACATAACAGTGCAATTGTGTGTGTGTGTGTGTGGGTGTGTGTGAGAGTAGTGTTGTTGGTCCAGCTGTGACCTTCCAGGTTCGCCCTAATTCTCAGAATGTCACCACAACTGATGTTGCCAGTGTGGCAGGTAAAGAGTATTATACACTGTGCACACACCATTCTTCCCCCTTCCTAATGTTTGTGTGATAATTAACATGAACTTATCTCTTGTTTGCGCGTTTATGTTTTTGTTCATTCAGTTCATCAGAAGGATGCCTTGGAAAAAGAAGCTGGGGTCTCCATAGTAGAGGCAGGAGTTACTGATGTAAGTTATCTTCATTTATCTGTTCCCGGTGGAAGAGTTCCAGAATGGTTCTATTTTACTTTCTGTTGTCATTCTTTAAAGAAACAGTAGTGCCCATATTTTGCAATTGTGCATGAATTATTGTGCAGTTCAGTATTTTCTCTCTACAAAGACAATCAATCCTGCAAAAAAGCTCTTCATTCTCTTGCACAAGCGTGTAAGTTATGTGACTATTAAAGTCAGTGAATAAATGAAAGATTGAATAAACCTCGTAGTTTTTGTGAGTGTGGATCACACCCCATCCAGCACCTTTTGGATGAACTGGAATAGAGATTACGAGGCAGTCCAACATCATTGCCTGACCTCATTAATGGTTGCAGAATTAATGGGTACCAAATTCACCACAGTAACACTCCTAGATCTTGTGGTAAGCCTTCCAAGAAGAGTGGAAGCGGGTATAGCTTTTACTCTTCTCCATATTCAAGAGAAGAGTGGAAGCAATACTCTATATTAATGTCTATGTATTTGAATGCAGTGTCATTAGTCCCTGTTGGTGTAATGGTCAGGCATCACAATACATTTGTCCATATAGTATAGGTCTGAGCCAAACTAGTATAGTATAGGTCTGGCAAAAGTTGATGGTTCAATGTATAACAGCTGTCTATAGGAAATGGGAGTAGAACTGTGTAAGATGTGCTACAGGGGGTCTAATTAAGATGTTAGGGACACTCATCACACTCCACCCATGGCACAATACTTATAGTGTGATTGCCCAAAACCTCTATGTATCTCTGTCCTTATCTCGTTTCATTCTATACCTGCTCTCCTTTCCTCTCTCTCTGTAGAGGGCTAAGTTGAGTCAGATCCCCACTAAGTACAGCCGGTCTGAGTCTCTGAAGTTTCTAATTCTGACGGTGATCTCCATCATCTGCATCATCGGTGTCTTGTTGGTCTCCAGCATCATCTACTGCCTCAGACATCGCTCACATCACAAACTCAAAGAGAAACTCACCAACCTTGCCTCTGACCCTGCTACTGAAGCCACAGCTACATACCAGGTACATGGACAAAATTCCAGACAAGAAAACAGCTGCATGAACCATTACATTACAGTAATATCAAAACAACCACCAACAGCCAATATCTATATCTATCACTGTTCAAAACAACAGAAACCTACTTCTAATGATAGCTATTGTAAATCATTTTTATCCAGGTCATTTTGGAACATTTCTATTTGTTCATTCATCATGTAAGTTTTATATAATGTAAAAGATGTGCAATAGAATGGTATACAATAAACCCCTGAAATTCACTGGGGTTATGTTCCGAGAGCACCTGCTAATTGTGGAAAAAAATTAATTTGTGTGGCAAAAATATAACAAAAAATGTTTTTTTATTGTGTAAACCCTAAATATGACTTTAAATCTCAGTTTAAACTCAGCTTAACACATTACAAAGAACAAAGAAAACAAGAACACTCAGTGAAACACTCAAGATCCATGTGAGAAACTGTTATGATGCGTGTATGCTGGACTGCATCTGCCAAAGATGCATCACAGGGCAGCAGCCAATCAGTAGCATGGAGAAATAAATAACGCTCTTGGATTGGCTACCTTCAATCCTCCCAGGGGGTATTCCACCAATTCAAAGCGCGTTTTCTTTGTGTTCTCAGCAGTCTCAAAAAAATGTGTACAGTTATATTTTACATGAATATTTAGCCTGTGAACCTGATAACCACAAAGCTACAGGTTCGAATCAACACTTTCTACCATTGTGTCCTTGAGCAAGACACTTAACCCTCAGTGGCTCTAGGGGGACTGTCCCTGTAACTAATGATTGTAAGTTGCTCTGGATAAAGGTATCTGCCAAATGCCACTGTATTAACTTTAATTTATTAACCCTTACAGTCACACATGAACAGACCACAGCACAATGTGAACAATATGAAATTCTTTCTCTGCATTTTAACCCATTCCCCAAGAAGAAAAAAAAAAAAATCTGTGAACTGAAGCAGTGAACTTTAAACTGATAACTTTTTTCACTGGGGTTTACTGTGTACTACGGCTGCAGCTATCGAATACTTTTGGAATCGAGTATTCTGTCGATTTTTTCATCGATTAAATCATACTTTTGTGTTTTTAAACAACTATATCAATAGTGGGTTATGCAACATGAAAGGCCTCTTAAAATGAGCA
>JBBJLR010128473.1:0-17930 GCA_037577145.1 Brachypetersius gabonensis | reverse complement strand
CCTCTCTGTGTGCAATACATCTGCTCTTCATACTGTAATACTGTAGCACACAACACTTTACACTTACACTGCACTGTTACTTTACACTGCACTGTCACTTTACACTTACACTACACTGTCACTTTACACGGCACTGTCACTTTACACTTACACAGCACTGTTACTTTACACTGCACTGTCACTTTACACTTACACTGCACTGTTACTCTACACTGCACTGTCACTTTACACTTACACTGCACTGTCACTTTACACGGCACTGTCACTTTACACTTACACAGCACTGTTACTTTACACTGCACTGTCACTTACTGTATTTATGTAACTCAACCTGTGACTAGTTACTGCTGCTGCACTGTGTTGTCTTCATGTCTGTTATGTCTTTGTTCTATCTGTGAAGAGGGTGTTCAAGTAAGAATTTCATTGTACACTATACTCTGTACACATGACAATAAACTTCAGCTTCAACGACAGGTAGCAGGTGACATGCTGAGCTGGGAGAGTTTGGGGGAGAGAAGTTCAGGCACAATGGTGATTAATGCTGAACTAAAGTCCATCACACAGTCGAATTTGTCCTGAAAACATTTTTTTTTAACCATCTTGAAAACCGTTTAAAGAATCCCAGTCTAAGATGCAATTTTAAAGCCAATATTTGCCCAGCATTCAGGTCTCATAAAAGTTTAAATCAATCTAGATAGTTGTAAACTTTTCAAGACCAATGTCAATGTTGAAAATATGAATGTGGTCAGGGTTGCAGAATTGTATCACTGAAGAAAACAATTGAAACGAAGTACCCACCTCTTCACAGTGGGTACAGTTTTCATCTACATGGCACACAGTATGCTGAGAGCATGGTTTTATCTTCTGGGCAGTCCAGTGGCCTCCCAGAATTCCACAAAATTGTAACCAAGTTACATTAGTTCATTTGCCAAAGGCTCTTGTGATGGTACTTTGAACACTTCAGATCTTACTTGCTGAAGCCACTGTCCTGAAATTGTTGATGTTGGATCCAGCATAGATTAAAGTTCTCCTCGCTATGACAGATTTCCGTCAACTGAGGGCACTAAAGGTTAATAATGAAATTGACTGCAGAGCCGAAGGGAAAAAAATGGGGAGCGAGGGGTCTGAACAAGCTTCGGCAGACAAAGTTCTGGAAAGGCAATCTTTTTCTTTGGTTTAATTACGATTCAAGTATTTTTCCTAAAAATAAACGTCATGGTTTCGGCAGTTCTCTTAAACATTGACAACTGCGGAGTAGCCTACTGGCTGCGAGCTGTTTCTTGACGCTTGATTAAGATGCCAAAGATTGGAAGTCAGTAGTGTGTCATGAAGGGTCTCATATGCTAATAGTAGCTAAAACAGGTCGGAAAACAGTGGAGAAAACCCATTGCTTAAATAGATAAAGACTCCGAAGCTCGATATTCAGGACAGTGGCTCCGGTGTCGCGAGTGCTGCGAGAGCTTGTTTTCTTGCTGTTAACAGGAATGGCAGTGGGAAGTAGTGTGGTGTTGTTCGCGATCTTTTAAGTGAACGTACTGAACCGAATCACTTGAGGAAGTGATTTGGTTTAGTAAGTTCACCTAAAATACACCGTTCATCACACTCCCCGTCACCACAACGCTCCCCGTCACCCTTCCCCACCCCCCCCCGGTTAACACCCGCCGCAGCTCTTCTGTCAATTGATTTTATTTATTTTTTTGCTTTAATCCATGCTCCAGATGTGGTGATAGATTACCACCATCTAGAAGCCTACAGATTTGGTGGAAAATGGATGGTGACCACAAGGATGTTCATCCTAAATTAAACTGAAAATATTATGTTGATGTGTGCAAGCTGTTTGGGCCTAAGGCTTAGAGAATTTTACAAGTTGTAGTGGTGCAGATCATTTTAACACAGTTTTTCTTTTCTTTCCAGACTGTTACTTCAAGTTGTCATCTCTCCAAAAGAAGGCAGTAGAATCTGGCTTACAGAAGTACCAGGGTCTGTGGACCAGCTCATCAATGTACTTAAAGACTCCAACTTGAAGGTGAAGGTCTGAGTTGCCAGATGAGCATGCAGTCTTGCACATTGTGTGGAAGACAGAGACATCTCCTCTCAACCTGTCTAAGGACCTTTCCGTTAGCTCAGTTTCCTCTTTGGTTGCTGTTTGCACTCTGAAGACGTCAGGTGAGCTTTATCAGTTCTGTCCAGAGTTGTTTCTCCAGTTCTGTTCAGAGGAGCTCTACTGATTCTGTCCAGACCATTAAAAATGGCCCACTCCATTCCCTATCCCCAAGTTTCCATAAGATGTTGAGTTGGAATTGTGTAAGGGAAATGAGGAAAAAAATGCAAAAGTGCCTTGGTGTGACTTGCACAGTCTGTTTTTGAAATCAAAGGCGGCTAGTAGCATCTGTTGCCTCTAATGAGTCTTCGGTATAAGATTGGTAACTACAGGGCTGAGTTGCGTGACGCAGGCTGCAAGGTGAGTGTGAAGAGAAAAAGAATGGGACAAGATGGAGATGCTTTTCCGTTCACCCTGAGAAGTCCAAACGTGGAGATGTCACCCATGTCCCAGATTGTCCAAAAACCTTGATGGTTTTATTCCTGAGGAGGAACAACTTACTTGGTCAAAGAAATGCAGAGGAAGAAAAAACATGGACCTGATGAGAAACACAATGGAGCTGACCTTCTCCCATAGATGGATAGAAATCATAGAGGTCAGCCTACGGTGTCAGAGGTCTAGGAGAGATGTCCTTCATTTTTTTCTCAAAATGAGGTAAGGTTTTCCTTGTGTATTTGTATTTAAGTGCTCATTCTAATGTGTGTAATTAGGCAGTAATGGTTATACTGCATTATTGTATGCTACAATGATGTTTCAGCATGAGTACTGTGTTGTCTGTATGGGCAAACCCTGGCACAAATGTTGTAATCAGATAGCATTTTGTTGTTTGTGTTCTAATATCTGGAGAATTTAATCAAATCGGCACCAAAAACCCTCAAAGTATGTGTCTCGTCTACTAAGATGGTACCACACAAGGAAGGCAGCTTAGGTTCTGATGATGGAAGACCTTCTGCATAAGTTTGATGAAGAGGTGAGTAAAGTGTCCAAAACTAAATGTATGCATATGCAAAAATGACCATATGCAAAAAAACTTCCAAACATAGACCAGTTGTGATATTAATCAGCAATAGGGTGTTTTTAATTCACTGTCATCCAAACCTTTTCCCTTTGTTCCATATGTAAAGTGTTATTTGTCTGGCATATTAGGAGACATAAATGACGAACAAATATTTGTATATATTTTCACAGTATTGGGCAGCACTCAGTAAAATTGCATGTAACCATTTCTTTAGTGGTAACATTTGATAAAAACGAATTATAAAAAAATAGTTGTACTGCTCCATAAGAATTGTGCGCGTGTGTATGTGCATGCTCTGTAGACATGGGACATTGTGTCCCATTAAAAGACCCAGCACTGAGAGGGCAACCCAGCTGGTGGCCTAGTGGTTAAGGCATTCGCCCTGTGATCAGAAAGTCCAGGTTCGAGTCCCAAAACCGCTAGGCACCTCTGAGGTACCCTGAGCAAGGTACCGTCCCCAAACTGCTCCCCGGGTGCCGTGTTCATGGCTGCCCTCTGCTTCACTTGGTGAATGGGTTAAATGCAGAGGAAGAATTTTGTGCTGTTCACACTGTGTGCTGTGGTGTGTTCACGTATGACAGAATGATCACTTTCATTTATGTTCGTGAAGATGCGTCCGAGTTTCACAGGTCAACAGGTCAAAATGATCAGAAATAAGATTATGTGGGTTTTGTAGTGTTTTCCATGTTGATTTCAAATCTGTGTTTAGTTTTTCCTGCATATGCTGAGCGTTTTTGTGTAACAGTGGTAGCTGACTGACACTGATCATTATATTTATGCCACATTGTGTGCCTATTTGACTTTGCACAGAAAATTTTGAAACAGTTACTTCGATTGCAAATCTAATAGTAATCGCAATTCAAAAAGTAGATCTGAAATCAGCATGAAAAACTGCTTTAGAAAAGTGTGTTGTGGTTTCTGATGATTACAAAAAAAATGTTGACCTGTGTTGTTAGTTAGGTTCTGAGAAAAAAAAATCTGCAGAAGACTGAGGCTGCAAACTCTGACCCACGACTTGGTGGGAGTTTACTGTATTCCCCTTTTCAGGTGGAATTTAAGGAAATCCACAAGGAAACCACTCTTGTGGTAGTGGTTCGTAAAGAGGAGCAGGTTGTAATGTCCCAAAGATCTTGGACTGATGCACTGGTGGTTTTGTTTGGACTGATCTATGCGTTCCATCTGAGCTTCCCTGAAAAGCCTTATTTCAGAGCTTCTTTTAGTTTATCCAGATTATGTTCATCCAGATTATGCTTCTTTGAGTTCATCCAGATTAAATCTTGATGATGGGAGAAAGCAGCTCAAACCTAAGTTACAGGCGTTGAAAAATGAGCTTGTGCACAAATATAGTGAAGTTTTTTGCGGAAGGCCAACACTTAATGCATTGGGTGTGTCCGCGCACTTGCGTCACTGCACTGAGATTTAATGCGTAGTGCGCATTTCCTTCTGTAGTGCGCACTGCCAGGGGTAAGTGCTGTCCATTTTGCACTTTGTGGAAGTGATGGACCTGAATTTGATCACGATTCTCCAGCGTGCCAAAATATCTGCCATGTTTGTGATTTTACTTGTTTTTGTGTATCCCCTACTACACCCAACCTGGAAACTGCGTCGCATCCAACCTCGACGAAGGATCCTCCTCCTGTTGGCTGAACATGACAGGGCTCGAAATTAACTTTTTTACTTGGTAGCACTGGTGTTCCCAACTTCAAAAAGTTAGGAGCACCAGCAAAAATTTAGGAGCACCCACCAAAAATTAATGAGCACCACAACTACAAATTCTATATTCACAGATTTCTTTATTTTGAAAACTACACCAACCAACACTAACAACAACCAGCTACAAGAAGTCACTGAAACTTTACATGATGTGGCCAAGATTTGAAATTCGGTCTTCTGGCATTTTGTGTTTGGCTCTCACCGTGTTTGACCAAGCTCTCGCGCTTAAAGTGCGTAGATTCAGTGGTGAACGCTGTGTTACCTGCAAACTTCGTCCCACAGGTTTTGCAGTGAATGCAGTGCATAGAGCCATTTTCATAGCGGAACCGCTCAAAGACTTTCAACCATTCTCCCCGAAAACTGTGCGCCTTCTTTTTGGCTGGTGAATCAACATTCACCACATGATCACTATCAACTTTAGGTGGTTTGCAAAAGCAATCGGTCAGTGGTTTTTTCATTTTCCTTCTTCATCTCTTTTTATTTACATTTCCACGCTGTAGTTAGCGCTGTCACCTGACTGAGTGATTGACAGCTATTATTAACCAATCTAAAATCTACGCCAGAACGGTCACCGTATCAGCATTCAGCACACAGAACACACATATACCGTTAACATTTTTTAGAAAAATTAAAAACAGGTCGCACGACAACAATTACATGCACTCGCACCGACGCTGCCAAATATATTTTAAGGTCGCATAGATGAAATTTCGGGAGCATATGCGACCAAAATGGTCGCAATTTTGAGCCCTGCATGAGCTGGTACGTAACCTACATGTTTAGGGTTTTTTTTTGTATGACCACATGCATGCGTAATGGCAGTGCCGTGCAACTATTAGGCTTACCTTTTCAGAGAATGTCGGTTCAATGAAGTTCATTGCACAAAGTTGTATAAATGCACAAATCAAAATAAAGTTCATATACGTTTTTGCATGTCATGACACTCATTGCTATTAAAAGCCTTTCATTCCCTTCATTTGTGTAACACAGTACTGTGGACTATAGTGTATTGCCACCTTATACAGTTGATGATTGATTAAAAGCCCATCAGCATACAAATTCATATGTCTGTGCATGTCTCCCCATACCTATTAGTATAAAGTGCATCTTCATGGCTGAATTAATGTCCTTTTATAAATGAAAACAATTATAGTTAGAAATCACTAGAAACATGCAATGAAAAAGTGCCATAAAGTAAGGAAGATGCTAAAACACAGGAATGCAGCAAACTTTTATTGACATAAAATTCTCTCTTAACCCCCATCCAACCCCCCCCCCCCCCTCCCCACCCCACAGCAGCGTCTCAACCCCAGGCAGTACAGCCAAATGAGTATGTCAGTGCCACTGCTGGGACAGTACTTTGATGGCCTCAGTGACCTGCAAGTTGACTTCCGGCTAGCAAGGGAGTCCTTCAGCTGTCTAATGGCTGTGCTGGCAACTGAGTGTGACCATGGTTGGAGCCCTGAGATCGACACCTTGGTGTTTCTTTTCTGGCTGGTCAGCGCCACCTCTTACCGTGTGATTGCCAGGGCTTTAGATATGCCCTGGTCAACCGTTCACCAGGCAGTACACAGGGTGAGTGCAAGATTGCTGCTCTTCTCTACCAAGTGGTCCACCATCCCACTACAGAGGAACTCCTTCGCTTGGGGGCCTGCTTCGCCTGTCTAGCTAGATCTGCAGCTTGCAACCCAGTGGTATAAGCCATTGATGGTTGCCACGTCCGGCCCATATCTACACATCACTGGATTCATAAATTTAAAATAATTCTTTAACTGTAGTACAATTATTATCATAATAAAACATTTTTAAATATTAACGCTGAACACATTGAACACAACTATTTATACTCAACTATTTACACAGTTTTTCCAGGATTTCCAGGAGTACCCACAACAAAGTTTGATCTTAAACAAAAAAGCTAAATTATTTAAACTTAATTGGACATTTTGATTATGAAAAGTGTATTTAAGTAGATAAAGCTAGGTTTACATGCATTTTATTAATACATTAGAAATTGTATACATGTAAATGTATACAATTTCTAATGCGGAGGTGGCTCAGTGGGTAGGATACTTGCCTCCGGACCAAGAGGTCATGAGTTCGAATCCTACCTTCAGCACCACCACTGGGTCCCTGAGCAAGACCCTTAACCCCAAGTTGCTCCAGGGAGATACTGCCCCCTGTAGGTAGGGTATGGAAGTCGCTTTGGATAAAATCGTCTGGTAAATGTAAATGCCAAATACAAAATACTTTTAGTTCATATGACCAAATGAATTTGGTACTCTTCACTCTACTTAACTAATTAACTTTAGGAATAGTTACTTGTACACAATTTTAAGATATTTTTATCTTAAAATGTTTGAAGTTTATAAATGGAAAAGATTTAAGGCAATCGGTTTCCTCAGATCGAGTTGAACTAATTTTGTGGCTGTGTGCAAAAGAGGGGGGAGGGCAAGGGAGCAGATGAGAAGAGCTGAGCCTGGTTGGGAGGAGGCATAGTCCAGTTAAACACATTAAAGAGCAGATTTTGGCTGTTTGCTCTTTCCATGACCCCATCAACTGTAGCACCAAATCATAGGTGCTTGGAAAGGGCTTAATTGGTAAATGTGGATACATCATTGGTATATCTGCCTTGGGTAATATTTGTGTAATGTCTCATAGTACTGTTCCCTTATTTTTTTTTATGTTTAATAACTGGAAAACTCTATGAAAAAAAATTCTATGAAAAGAACCAGATGGTGTGGATGTCTTTGAAGAATGTGAGTTCACTTAAACACTGAAGCAGAGCAGAAATGTAGAACTACCATAGATCTTTTCACAAAGGTTTGTGTTCATGCATTTAATGTCTGTTCATTTCATTCTGACTACATTTTTAGCAACAGGGTGAAAGTAAAAACTAGCAATATCATGAACCACAAATCAAAAATAGACTGAAATTAAACTAAATGTTGTACAAAATACAACAAAAAATAAACACACACCAAACCGCAAAAATATCCTCTCCAATTAACAACTACAGCTCTGACTTTTAAACAGTTACTCTTATCTATTGTATGATCTATACGATCTATAAAGATGCAGAGGAGTTAATATTACAAACCCAAGCTAATGTACTACCTACAAATTAAAGCACTGGATACAAGCTAATGTGCTAACCATGATTTAACACACCAACTACAAACTACTTAATTGGCTTGTTTAAGTTCTAGTTAGCCCTTTGGCATTGTTTCCCCTTTCCTTGCACTTAGAGACCCATTTCCATGATCTAGTCATCTAGCTAGGGTTAGGGCTAGAGTTAGGTTTAGGGCTAGGGCTAGTGTTGGAGCTAGGGTTGCATTTGGGGCTAGGTCTAGGGTTGGGGCTAGGGTTGGGGCTAGGGTTGGAGCTAGGGGTTGGAGTTGGGGCTAGGGCTAGGGGACTAGGGACTGGGGTGTAAGGGTTAGGGTAGATCGGGTGCAGTTTGAGCCTATTTATTCAATAGTGTAGAAGAGTCTTTTTGTAATCAAAACCAGAGTAAAAATAATTTTAAATATAAATGTAAAATAACAAACTAAAATAAAAAACTTATTTTTTAGTTGTACAACACACAACCCTTTACAAAAAACATTTTTCCAAAACTATTTACACATTTAACTGTACAATCCCATATTGTTTTTTTTTTTAATTTAATCCGTCAGGATATTTCGTGTTCAATTTCCTGATCCATTTGTATTCCGCTTTTCTTCTCTGTCCCGTTGTCCAGTTTGAGTCGTGTGCTATTATCTAAGTCCTTGTCCGTTGCCAGATGTGGTGTTGGAAATGTTTCACCAGGTGGGTCTTCTTTGTCCTGTGTTTGATATTGTAGGTGTGGGCATTTAGTCTAGCCTTGACTGACATGCCTGTCTCTCCAATATATTGTTTCCCACATTGTTTGCACGTAATTATATATACACAGTTTCTTGTGTTAAGTAGGGAATTCTGCGGGATTGTGGAAATTTGTCCTGTTGTGGAGTTTTTCATGTGTTTTGGATTTCCTGGCTTTTTGTGTTTTTTGTTCTAATTTGCTTCTTACTAGTAGATCCTTTAAGGATTTTTGTTTTTTGAATGCCGAGATTATTTTGATCTTATTGGTTTCTCCTAGTAGTTGGAGAAATTGTTTTTAATTAATCTGTTCACCTCCGTTGCTTGTTTGGAGAATGTTGTTACTACGGGGATTAATTTCTGTTCTTTATTTTTAGGATGGTTATTGGGTGGTGCTGTCTGCCCTTTCCTCCATTCCTGATTGATCGCTCTTAGGTAGGCCCTGGTGTATCGCAAAGTGTTCGTTGTGCTGTTATAAAGTCTGTTTCTTGTGTGCATATTCTTTTAAACCTGGTTAGTTGGGACTTAATGATGCCCTTAAAGGTGTGCTTAGGGTGAGAACTTCTTCTGTGTAGTAAGGCGTGTGTGTCCGTTTCTTTGAAATAGACTTTGATGTCAAGTTTGCCTGTGGTATCAAAAGATCTTCCCTTATATGTAGTTGTGTCCAGAAAGTTCACCTTTTTTGTGTATGGTATATTTTACCTTTATGCTCTCATGGTGATTGTTAAGGGTTTCGATGAAACTGTCAAATTCTTTTTTTCCATGTGTCCATACTCCCCAAATGTCATCCAAGTATCCGTGGTAATGTGTTGCTTTGTGTTTACACTATAGTAGACCCGTCTCTTCTCATTCAGCCATGTATATGTTAGCGTAAGCTGGTGCAAATTTCTTACCCATGGCTGTCCCTTTTTTTTGGTAAGTAAAATTGGCCTTTGAATTCAAAATCATTTTGTTTTAGACTTGGTTCTAGTAATTCTAAAATTACATTATCTGGTCTGTCTAAGTTTGAGGTTTTTTCAAAACTGTGTCTAATTGCTTGTAGTCCTCTTGTGGTTTCGATGTTTGTGTACAGGTCATTGATGTCCATCGTGAATAGTGAACATTCTGGTTCCAATTTGGCTTTTTCTATTTTTTGGATAAAATCCTGTGTATTTTTTATGTAACTGGGATGGGTCGTGGAGAGTGGTTTGAGAATATGATCCAGGTATTCTGCAATTTTGTAGGATTCACTGTTGCAATCAGATACTATGGGTCTTCCTGGTGGCATAAGGGGAGTAGGCCAAGTGTTTTGGAGTTTGTGAATTTTGGGTAGCAGGTAGAATCTCCTTGCTTTGGGCTGGTCCGGCCCCTTAAGGATTTTGCCTTGCCTTTTTTGTAAGTATCCTGATATATGGGTTTATTCAATTTTTGATAGTAATTTGTGTTACTGAGTTGTCTGAGTGCCTCTTTTCATATTGCGTTCTGTCCATGATGACAGTCGCACCCCCTTTATCTGCTGGTTTGATTATTATGGAGCCATTTTCCCTCAGATTGCTGATAGCTAACCCTTCTTCCTTTGTTATATTAGAGCTTCCATCCTGTATCATTGGTAGGTTTCTAATTGTTTCCAGGTTTTTTTTACTAGATCATGTATGATCCTCTGTATTTTATTGGGTGGGGGTTCCCATTCAGATCTAGGTTGAAAAGGAAGCCTGTCATTTTCCTGTCCTAGAAAAAGAAGACTGCAAGCTTAAGTCTTCTGTGGTACTGTGTGACCTGTGAGGCTATTTCCTGGAGTTTTGCGCCATTTTTTGCCCTTTTGGGACGAAAGAGAGGCCTTTTTCCAGTACTGACCATTCTGGTTCTGTTAAGTTGATTTGTTCTGATAGGTTTATTACCATCTTACTCCCTTATTTTGGCTCGTGCTCTGCATTAGTTTAAATGTGTTCTCCAGTTATCCCATATTGACTCTGTAGTTTCCCGAGTCCAGTGAATTCCGTCACTTTTGGTGTGGAATTTTGTGAATAGTATCTTTGGAATGCTTAGTCCTGTTCTCCTGATCATGTTGTTTAGAGTCCATATGTTCCTTTTTTCCTGGGCGGATAACCTGCTTGAGAAGTTTAGTATTGGGATTTTGATTACCGCGTTTGGGAATGTTGCCTTTGTTATCCAAGTTAGTTTCGACAATTGCTCTTCTACGATTGCTGGGTTGTTTTCTGCCCTGTTATTTATTCCGACTGAGAGTATTACTTTTAGGGGTTCCTCTGTGGTGGGGGTCTTATTTCTAAGTAGGTGATTTATATGCTTCAGTTGGGCCCCTGGGTAACAGTCTATTTGTACCCTGTTGTCTTTTATTGTTGGTAAGTTTTGGAGGTTTGAGTCACCTATAATCAGTATTGGTCTTGTGGGTTCGAGATTCCAATTTGCATATTTGTTTCCCTCGTGTTCGTGCCGTGTAAATTTGTTTGTTTGTGGACGGGTTAGGAGAGGAAAGCTTGGGGAGAGCCCTATTTCTGACAGTTGACTGGGGCTTGTTTGCCTAGTATTTGGTTGTTCTTGTATCCTGGAAGGGCCTGGTTGTGTTGGTTCCATAATTTAGTTATCTGTGTCTTTTGTAGTGTTGTGTTCCCGGTGTGAGTGGGCTTGGTGGGGGATGTTTCGGGTGATCTTTGACCCTGACTTGGGGCAAGGATCCACTACCTTCTTGGTATTTGTGTGACCGTCATCTTCCCGTATTTTCTGTTTGTTTGATTTTTTGATTGGATTGACTTTTTGGGGGCCTTGTTCCTCCTGTTGTGTTTTCGACTGTTCGGTGTCGGAGAATAGTTCCATAGAACAGTCCAGTTGACTTAGGTGTACTACTTGGCTACTTTTCGGACCAATATGTGGAAATCCTCCCCCGCAGTCATTGTGGATCTGTGGAATGATAAGAGATGTGTGATGTATTGGAAGCAGAGTGTTTATGCCACTTTGGCTTAAGTGGCACAAACCGAATGCCTGGCTGGGCTTTCTTCTGCTACCCTATTCATATTCTCTCTCAAACAAATGGTCGGAGAGACTAAATAGGGAGGGCATTTGCTAATGTTTTGTGGAAGATTCAGCTCTGATTTATCCATGTCTAAGAGAGGGCTCCTTGGACTCTGGTAGCACGCCCTGTCCGAGAAGCTCTGGCTGTATGCTAATAAGTCTATTATCCAAGTCCTTGTCCGTTGCCAGATGTGGTGTTGGAAAGGTTTCACCAGGTGGGTCTTCTTTGTCCTGTGTTTGATATTGTAGGTGTGGGCATTTAGTCTAGCCTTGATTGACATGCCTGTCTCTCCAATATATTGTTTCCCACATTGTTTGCACGTAATTATATATATACACAGTTTCTTGTGTTAAGTAGGGAATTCTGCGGGATTGTGGAAATTTGTCCTGTTGTGGAGTTTTTCATGTGTTTTGGATTTCCTGGCTTTTTGTGTTTTTTGTTCTAATTTGCTTCTTACTAGTAGATCCTTTAAGGATTTTTGTTTTTTGAATGCCGAGATTATTTTGATCTTATTGGTTTCTCCTAGTAGTTGGTGAAATTGTTTTTAATTAATCTGTTCACCTCCGTTGCTTGTTTGGAGAATGTTGTTACTACGGGGATAAATTTCTGTTCTTTATTTTTATGATTGTTATTGGGTGGTGCTGTCTGCCCTTTCCTCCATTCCTGATTGACTGCTCTTAGGTAGGCCCTGGTGTATCCTCTTTTCCTAAGATTCTGATGGAAATGGAACAAGACTTTATAACAGCACAACGAACACTTTTTCAAAGGGCTTCATAAGCACTCATGTTCTCTGGGGAACCCGAAAACTGCAGTGATGTGTTCATTTTAAAGAAATGAAGAATAGAGGACACTCATCAATTTGATGTAATAGGATGCAAAGAAGTAATTTGATTCCTTCCTCACAGATGTGATGAAGCTGAAGTCAAGGGTGAATGTTTCCAAGATTTTTAGATATAAAATGATTTTTGTGTATAATTTTTATTTGAAAAGTGCCTTTCAGAACATTCAAGGACACTGTACACAAAAAATTATTAAAGAACAAGCCAAAAAACTGACAATTTACAGAATCTACATAACAATACAAAATAAAATGGCAGATTGGAGAAATTTATGTTGAGTAAGCAATTTTGAACAGGTGAGTTTTTAGTCTAGATTTAAAGAGAGGAAAAGAAGTGATGTTTCTTATGTCAGGAGGTAGAGAATTCCAGAGCTGAGGAGCAGAGCAGCTGAAAGCTCTGCTCCACATGGTGACAAGAAGGGACAGAGAGAGAAATAGAGGAGGAGTATCTGAGGCATCGAGATGGAGTGGTGATCTGAACCAAGTCAGACAAATACGGGGAGAGGTCGTGGACATCCTTAAATGTATACAGATGAATTTTGAAATGAATGCGATGTTTAACAGGGAGCCAGTGAAGCTGCGTCAGAACGCAAGTGATGTGATGGATGGAGAGAGAACACGGACAGCAGCGTTCTGGACATTAGCCTTCAGTGACATTACTGATGTGGCATTAAAAGATAAAGTGCTGTCTTAGGTTTTTCACCTGTGGGGAGGGTGAAACCAAAGAGTTGTCGATTTTAATAGAAAAGTTGTCCGTTTTGGATAGTGTAGATTTAGAGCCTACCAGAATAATCTCTGATTTGTTACTTTAAGAAAATTTGAAAAGAACCATGATTTAATTTTGGCTAAGCACAGGGTGAGGGAGGATGCTGGAAGGATGGAATCAGGTTTAGTGGGCATATAGAGCTGGGTGTTGTCTGCATGACAGTGAAAATTATATTTACGAAAGACAGATCCCTTGGGCACACCAGTGGTAACTGGACAGCTGAGAGGTGAACGATATAAGCTGGATGATTTGAGTGCGGCCAGACAAGTATGATTTGAACCAGTCAAGTGGAGTGCGGGAGAGACCAATGGAGATTAACCTACTAAGCTGTGGGATGTTCCTCTGTGACCCATTCCAGTCCCTTCAGCTTCACCTTTAGTTCTTTGTTTTCCAGGCGAGAGGACTCGGACGTCTTCTGCGAGGCCCGAACGGCCTCCAGCAGCTCCTCTTTGTCCTTCTGCATCATCTTCCTCTGTCTCAGTAATCGTGCTGTGGCGTGCTGCAGCTTCCTCTCCATGTCTTTGTCCAACTCCATCTCAACAAGAGAGAGTCCTTACAGCCGCACCCTTTCTTTTATAAAGGACAGCGCCGGTGATTCCAGAATAATCTTGCATATACTCAGTGGCAAAATAGATGCATAAGATTTTGCTCTTCCAGCTTACAAAAATCCAATGTAAATCTTCTTAAAACTTGTTTAACTGGGTAAATCCTTAATAACAATTTGTAAGACACTTTTATTATTTATGTAGTATTTACTGTGAAAATCCATGCTTTTTTTCTGATTTATACTATCAAATATAGAGGACCAAAAGCATAGTGCCGTAGAGAGTGTAACCTTGAAAAATGACCCCTTGAAAAACCAGCTCTCATCATTAAATAGCTGCCAGTGTCAAGGGATGCTCTGTGTTCGTAATACTTTATCTTAGCTCAGCCGCCTTTGACATGGTCAGTCACACCCTGGTAGACAGTTGATGGAGGTTAGTAAATGTAAATTAAAGTAAATTAAAGTTGTTGTTTTTTACCCTACTTCCACTTTGCTATAATTCAAAAACCATCCAAGATGATGCTGGTGGTGTTAGGGCTGCAAATAACGACTATTTTGATAGTCGACTAGTCATTGACTATTAAAACGATTAGTCGACTAATTGGATTATAACTTTAATAATTAATATTTAATTATTAATATTTTTTTCAGATTTAATAATGGCTCCTATGTCATTACCAGCTTTTACATTTAGCATGAGGTTATTTAAATTATGAGGTAAATAGTAGACAGAAGAAAGATACTTCACTCAAAAAACATGTTTTATAAAAGTTTGCTGCTGATATAAATAAACTTCCTATTTTCCAAACAATGTAAATAAATGTAAAAAAAAAAAGAGAACTTATTTTCTGTAAGCCAAGGACGGGCACATTAGCAGCAGTAAAACAGTGCAAACCCTTCTGTAACAAGTTACAACATTAGGCGATTTCATTCACAGTTTATTCACACCAAGGAATGTCAGCATTTCAACATGCTCTCGGTTCAGGCTTTGCTCTCTTTTGAGAGCAGATATTTCCCGCTGCAGAGAAGATTTGCTCTGATGGGGTAGATGTTGCTGGAATGCACATTAGTTAGTGTGGGAAAACGACCTTCATTTTCCTGCCACCATCTGAGAGGGTCTTCCTTTTTGGGTATTGCTGGCTCTGTGAAGAACATCTTCACTTCCTCTCTCAGCATTTTGATCTTTTGGGTCTCCTGGGATTCTTCATCTTCCTCACTAAGACTGACTGTGTTAGACTGAAGCAGGTTATCCAGTGCTGTGTTTTCCCTTGTAACAGGCACCCTCTTTTTCCTGAGCTTGTCTCAAAACATGTCTGCTGTATGGACCATTGCAGCCCTTTGATCAGCTGTGGAAGACATGAAGCTGAGGAAAATGGTAACATACTCAAAGGCTGTAACCCTTGTACCAGCTCCTCAAGGAACACCCACTGATCTGACTTTAGGTCAAAGTAGTGCTTGCCTCTTGGAGTTACCTCAGGATCCGATAGAATTGCAGTGACTGGCCACCACTGTTCGAAGAGTATCTCTACCATGTAGTAGGTACTGTTCCATCTTGTCCTGACTGAATCAGCTTGTGCTCTGGGGTGTTCATTTGCTGCTGTTTTGAATTGGCCAGCTCACTTCCCCTGAAGTGTTCCACTAGGCTTCTTGCAGCACCAACAGCTTTGCTGATGCTGGACTCTTTGAGGGCACTGTTAACTATAAGATGGAGACTGTGCCCAGTGCAGTGGACAGAAGCCCAACCATGTTGTTCTTCAAGCATTTGCATCGCTACCACCATGTTGGACCCGTTGTTGTGAACTACTGCTTTAATTTTGCTGGGCAAGATGTCAAATTTCCCCATCAACTCCTCCATCCATGTCACAATGTTTGCAGCAGTATGCCTCTCCTCCAAAAGTCTTCATTTTTGGTGATGAAAGTGGCACAGCTGGTCCACACATCAGCAGTTAGTGTGATCTCCGTGACCTTTAAAAAATATTTTATTGTAAATATTTAAGTGCAAAGACCCACACAATATTCACAGTAGGTTTAAGTTATAGGGTTTACATTTTTAGATACAT
Source organism: Brachypetersius gabonensis (assembly GCA_037577145.1). Taxonomy (NCBI): domain Eukaryota; kingdom Metazoa; phylum Chordata; class Actinopteri; order Characiformes; family Alestidae; genus Brachypetersius; species Brachypetersius gabonensis. The sequence goes on along the minus strand of JBBJLR010128473.1, from coordinate 2,043 downwards.
TTTTCATCTATTTTGTTTTACCCAAAATTAAATATCAATTATCTGAATTAAATAAAGAATTACTTATAAAGTGTGTGCGCGCGCGCGCGCATGTGTGAATGTACATGCATATGTTAAACAATTACCTTCATATTTTTTTGCTGTCATATTTTTTCTCCATGGGTGAAATGGGTTCTGGATGGGAGTATGTATTCTGGGTTGAACTGGTGAATCATTTCTGGAAACCCTTCACCATCAACCACGGAGAGAGGTCTCATGTCTGTTATCAGCATGTTCAGTATTGACTGGGTGATGGCAGTTGCCTGCTGCGGAGTACACATCTGTTTCTTTTGCCAAAAACCATCCATGGTACATTTGGTTTTCTTCGTACTGCATAAATGTCAAAGAAACATTTCAAAAACAAAAAATGTCTTCTAAAACGTACATTCCTGCCGCAATTGTAGCTTACAAGCTAATAACTAACCGCGGCGAGTCCAATTCCGATTCATCCAGATATCATGCATTACTGAAGTACTCCCATGATAGGCAAGGTCCACTTTGCAAATGTTGCAAATTATTTTTTTATTTGAAATTGTCCCAGAGCGTTTAATACGAGATGATAGCTGATTTGTGGCCACCATTCTTCTACCTGTTGCTGAATGCTATTGCGCAAGAGCTAATCTTGTCAGTCCCTACTGGAAAAAACAGCTTGTTTTTTGCTGTGTTTTGGAACATGGTAGCTGGTTAGACCACTCAATTCCAGCTTATGCTGGGGGCTGCATTTTTCAATAACTGATTCAATTGATTTTTTTAGCTAGTTATTTATGAAAAATTATTTAACATTGTTTTTTAATAGCCGCTTCCAGTTACAATACATGTCCAAAGCCTGTTCTGCTTCATGAATATAGCAAAAAAAATCACATTCACGAGGAGAATTCAGTTTATTTATGTGAATCATTCAACAATGTTTATCAAAACACATTGTTTTTTTGTGTCCTTGAATTGATATAAGAAAAAATATTTAGTGTAATTAATTGGCAGTAATAAGCCTAATGAACTAAAAAAAACTAACAGTTTTCAGCAGCTTACATCACATGCAAATTCACTTTTTTGGCTTAATTTTTTTGTTGATGTCTTGATTTTTATATAGCGTCCAAGTTTTCCTGCTCTGGTCTTCAGCTCTCCTTCATCCAAATTTTTGCCCTCCAGCCACTTTTGAAAATAACCTAGCAAAAAAGACATAGCTTGCACAGCAAATACAATCAACAGATTACCTGAACAGAGTAAAAGTCATAAAAATCTAGCAGGAACCAGTTATTTGTTGTAGCAGCATCTCATAAACCTCCATTTCCACTACCAAGGTAAATTGTTACTGTTTTTGTTCTAGACTGATCCTATAAAGACACTGACACAGTTATGTTTTCTTTTTCGATTGTAGTGTTGTGAAATCAACATTAGAATGGACTAACTGACTTCTGTACTTTTTATGAAGTTAATCAGCCCTTTCATGTTACCTACAGCATTATCTTTAGCTTCCTTCCTTTCTTGAAGTACTGTTTTCTGGTGGAATTTTATCAAGCAGCTTTGGCACTCGTTTGCCAGGTGCCAGAAATTTTTCAATTTCTTCACAAGTTTCTGGAAAAATGCACAAGCAAGCAAACAAATAAACAAGATGATTATGTGAATAAGTGCATTCTGTTGTAAATAAATGTTTCTTTAAAGTCTAAAATTGTTTTATTACTCAAGTATATTTTATTATACTTTATTCATCTTACAGTTAACGTTAGTCATTTTAAATTAAAGGGAATTTTATGGGTTATGAATCATGTTAAGTGTAAGACGAAGCAAATGTTTTTACCTGTATTAAACTGACAAAAAATCTGAAAATATAAAATGCCTAAATGAACTGGTTTAATTTCAAAACCCATGAATAATTGAGGTTACATTAAAATGTAGAAAGAGCTAGGAGTACCATGTTTTGTAACTATTACATTTACATTTACGGTATTTGGCTGACGCTCTTATCCAGAGCGACGTACATCAGTGCTTAAGAAGTCCACGACT
>JBBJLR010128420.1:3478-17937 GCA_037577145.1 Brachypetersius gabonensis | reverse complement strand
ATTTAGGACTTTCATTAGTTGTCAGTTATAATCATCAAAATTAAAAGAAATAAACATTTGAAATACATCAGTCTGTGATAAATAAATCAACTTTGTCATGATATTCTAATTTTATGACCAGCACCTGTATGTAATGTCCATTGTGACCTACTCTTGGCACTTGCCGTTAAAATACTTTGTCTTCATATAGTATTCAATAACACATTTGTATAATGCATGCGTGAATATTTAAAGTAGTTCAATTGCAACCACATTTTCATGTTGAGCCAGTTGCTATTGGGATATTAGGTATGACATTTACTGTAAGTCAAGTTACCCTTTGCATTCTCACCCTAAGTTGTTTTTTTTTTCTTTAGTTTTTTTCCCCTCCCCCTTCCTTTTCTTGTGTTTAGCAGTAACACCTGTTGCATTACACTTTCATTGGTTGATTGAGCTGTAACACAAACCTGTGAGCTTAGACTGTGCCCAGTATTGATCTTGTAGCACATACATTTTTTTCCTTTGTCTGTTGTTCTGATTTTACCTAAAGTTACATATCCTGCACTACTTTCATCATTTCTCTTTCTCTCTCTTAGTATCATGTTACAGGGTTGGACAAACTAATTATTGTTTAGCAGAGAATTGTCTTTATTATGGGCTCTCCAGCTGGAAATGTGTTGTTAACTGTTTAAAGGGACTGATGAGCAACATATTCAGTCAACATTCAAAATAATTAGAAAAGTTTTCCACCTGCTGTTTTCCAGAAGTTAACCAGAAATTAACCCATTTATTCCAACAGCTCTTAATTTAGTAAGATCAAAAAACAAACCACTTATGTTGAATTGTATTAATTACATGTAATTTTCATACTTGTTTACATTTAATGGTTTAATTTGTTGTTTTATAATTAGAAGTTGGATTCTCTCTTAAAATGTGGTAATTAAATGTAACTAAAGTAAATTAGTGATAGTTTTTAATGTCTGCAAGTTGAAATTGCCCTCTATTTCTCTTGATTGCTCTCTGATTGGTCTAATTTGTCCAGCCCTGGTTTGTGCCTTATGGTGTGAAATATTTTACCACTTTTAGGCTTCTTACTTCTCATCACATCTCTTCTTAAACATCTCAGAAATGTCATGATTTCACAGTGGATATGTTACTATATTAAAAATTAAAGGTAATGGCATAAACGGGACATGTTTTTGAAATGATGTTTAGTTTGTCTAATATGAAACATTTTGGTGAACCTTACCTTTGTTTTCATAAAAATGTCCTGATTATCCCTTTTGAGTGCAAGTTAGAGTTCCTTAGAGCTTATAGTTAAGGGAGGAATCGTAAGGATGTCTTTTTGCTACAAATGATAAAAGTATGTAAAAGTTTTACTTTCTTAGTGAGAAGGTGGAATCATTTACATGATGGTAACTGGTCAACAAAAGGTTTATCAACTTGCTACTACTGAAATTATACAGTTTAATGTTTGACAAGTTAACTAGTTTTCATTGAGAGGTTTGAACAATTTGACATATTCTGTACTTTGTAATCAACATGAAATTTGGTGAGTGTGTTTGTGATACATATACTACACACACACACGTGCTTTGAATGATTGTGTGAAAGAACTTCTGTTTACCAATGTTTTGAAAAGCAGAGTTGGACGGGAAGATTGCTTTATCTAGATCAGGGGTGACCAAACTTTTTGCAAAGAGGGCCAAATTTGATAAAGCGAAGATGCCTGTGGGCCAATAGTTCCTTCTGACATTTTTTAGCCACAAACGTTGCATTAAAATGCACATTAAACCATTTTCATTGTAAGGGTTATGTTTATTTGTCAATTGGCAATGTAAACAAATATAAGACACTCAGGCAGACGTGAACAAATTTAAAAACACAATTCTACCATTTTTTCATATTTGGAGAGCCAAATAACATTGAACAAAATGTATAGAATACCTTGAATTTCCATGAGTTTGACAAATATCTTTGCCTCATGAACATTTTAAACAGGAGTTATAGGTAATACAAAGTGGTCTGTTATCACTACATTTTAAAACAAGTTTTTCAGGTACATATCAATTTCATATTGATCAAGGAACAAATAACTTGCTGACACTAATTCATTGCAGTGCCATGGCAAAAATGAGTGGAGAAGGGTTTGCGGCACAGATGCAGAGCCAGATAGTATTAGAATGGTACAAAGAGGAATTACCCTTTTATAAGTCTTAAGATTTATTTATTCTGACGGAACTAGTGAGCCATAAATAACCCATAAGATCGAATCTGATGGCCGTATGAAATCTGATGACGGGCCGGACTTTAGAGATGCCTGATTTAGTTTTTTTTTGTTGTTGTTTAAAATAGCCCTAAGATCAATATAATGTACAGCAGGTGTACCAAATCTTACCCATTACAGGTTTTTGTTTAAACAAGCGGGTTTATACCTGATCAGCTATTTGAGACCAAGTGGAATCGTGTGTGTTCCTGATTGGTTGGAACAAAAACTCAGAATTTAAAACTTAAAGTTGGTTGATAAACACTGTGTGTTTGTAGTAAATGTATCTTTAATTCAGATCTTTATTCCCCAGTGTAATTTGTGTGCTATGTGTGGGGCTGTAACGGTACATGTATTCGTTTCGAACCGTCACGGTACGTGGGTCACGGTTCGGTTCATGATGTCTCACGAAGAAGACGCAATTAAAGTAAGGCAGAACTAAATATATGTGTGAGTTTCATATGGAAACATTAAACAGCGATCTTTAAAAAGTTCAGCTTCAAGCTGATTCGCTGAAAGCGCTCATAACATGGCTACTGAAAACAGCACAGATGAGCTGGAAGACCCACCTGCGTCTTTTAAATCAAGCGTGTGGGATTATTTTGGGTTCTCAATGAATTACGACGACAACGGAGAGCGGATCGTAGATCGGTTGCTCGGCACCTGTAGGGGATGTGTGCGGAAACACAGAAATTTTGTTTGGTGTGAGTTTGTTGCGGTTTTCACTGCATAGTAGATGAAAATGTGAAAATATTCTTGTGCTTTATTTTTGTAAAACAGAAACTAAAATTGCCAGTTGGTAAAAGAATGCCATACCTGCCATCTCACTTTCTTTCTATTAGGTAAAACTAATATTAATTACTAATTTCTGTTAACACAAGATGTTTGTTGTTTTTTTGTGATCCGTACATGAAAATATAAGCAAGAGTGTGTGTTTACTGGTTAATACACTGCTGTTTATTTAAAGTACAGTGAATTCTAATGCATAGAGCTTGTTCCGAACTGTGATGTCAGAACTATAGTGTGAACCGAACCGTGACCTTTCTGTACCGTTACACCCCAAGCTATGTATAATGCTGACTTAAGCTCAGGTCTGTTATTCTATCAAATTCTCTGCATTTCAGGGAAATGTGTAGGTAATCGGGAAACTGTACCTTTGTTTTCAGCACTGCATTACCTAGAGAAGGAAAGCAGTTAGATTATCCATTGCCGTTTGCATTCAAAATGTTGCTTAACAATGAACTGAAGTTGATGCCATTAACTTAACATGCCATGTCACCCCCGTAGTTAGTTAATTTCACACTTCAAATTGCCGCTATTGTAAAAAAAATCTGTAAACTGGTTACCTGAGAGGAATTTTTTTTTTTTGTTTTTCAAGTCACTTTGGTCTGTGTGTAGGTCTGTTCACCATGGAATTTTTGCACTATATAAGGGACCAATAATATTTAAAGTCAGTCATTTTCAAAGGAAAAAAATAAATGTAAATAAAAAAATAGGAGATTTTGTTCTGACAGTTTCCAAATGTTAAATTGGTGGTAAAAGTCAGAAATGTCACGCTGCAAAAATGGTGATGCTGATCACTTGAAAATCACGCTCACAAAATGGCAAAGGGCTGTGTAGTAGGTGATTTTTAATCTTTGTTAACCAAATCCCTACTAGGAAAAGTTTTGAATGCAACCAGCAGATGGCATACTTTCCCTCGCTAGTCGTTGTAACTGTATGTCTCTCTAGAATGGGTTGTAGTGTGTGTGAAGTTGTAGTGGTTAATATCATTTGGTCTTATATCATTTGTAGTTCAGCTTAATTATATACTGTTTTAGTTGTAATATGGCTTTGATTGTTTGCTTGTCTGTGAGTGTATGTGTATGTAAGTGGAAAAAGAAAGCATCTGTGTGTTTCTGGGTTTGAATGCCAAACCAAACTGCCCCCTTCGTTTTGACACCTTTCAGCTGAACGGAAGAGGAGGAGGAGGAGGAGCATCGCAAGCAACTCACACGCATCCACCTGCACCCCTCATCCCTTCATCACGGAGAGGTCTTGAGTTGGCCATGCTTCGCGACGCTCCAGTAGAGATCTGTAAAAAGAAAAGAAAATATGCATATACTCACTCTTAATTCCCAACAGCTTTTTTATTTTTTGAATTTTATTTGATGACACCTGTGTAACCGGAAAAAAGTAAGTTCAGCTTTTCAATGGAAGAGAATAGCCTGCCTGCCCTATTCTCATCTGAAACACAAAACCTCTTGACTGCTCTAATGTGTAATTTGTCAGCTAGACATGTTGTTTTTATAGGGAACTTTTGGTTTCACCCTACTCCCCCTTTACCTTCTTCTTGCATAATGTTTGTAAGTGTCTACTATGATTTATTAAATAGACTTGTGTTGTAATAAAGTGTTTACTGGGGTTGCCATGTGTTCATACTCTGAATTCCTTGATGCATTCGTACTGCAGTAAATGCAGTCAGGTTTGTGCCTGAGCCATGTGTATACTTGTGTATATAGTCGTGTGTATATTATACTTTTACTTGACTCTAGGAAAAGAAACATCCAATTTTTTCCAGCTTTGCCATAATGCCTTTCGACGTAGAAGAAAGTTAAGCACAAAATGGTCTTAACCTCACAGTGTGGAAAATAAATGTGCCAAAATGGACCTGTGCCAATATGATTCTAAGAATTCCAATATCAGGTGACAAATTTAAAACCGCTGTTGGAAGACTTCACTTTGCAAGTCTGAATTCTGATTCTGTCTCAAAAAAAGTCATTATTGGTGATATTTTGGCCAAAGTTATAAATCTGTGAGCAATCACTGTCAGATATATCCTCTAAATATGTCTACTTTCTGTCTACTTTGGATCAAGGTTCTTCAGGGACAAGGGTTTTTTGTGGCATTATTTTAGCAAATTATTTTTGCTACATTTATTTTATTTTTTTGTTAGCCAAAGTCATTTTGGATTCCATTCCGGTACGTGTTTTTTTGGCAAAACAGTTTGGCTCCACAATATATCAGATGTTACCAGAAGGTTTAACGCATGCCATGTTGCACCACATTTACATGCAGCATATTTTTCTCATTTGTTTTTGTGTTTTCCTTTTTATTTTTTATTTTTTGTCATTGCACTGCACCAGCAAGTTTGGGTACACCATGCTTGGAATATGTTTTGATATTTGCATATACACAGTGTAGCTGATATATAAGTTTGAGTATATGCATAACAAAGGTGCATCTTTTATTCAATTAAGTTCTCAGCTTTTAGAAATACCTTTGATACATAATGTGGAAAACGTTTGTGAACGGCATTGAATGTAATATTACCTGTTCAGTTTTTTTACTATTTTAATTTGGTACAGATTTGATTACTTCATTTGAGAAATTTGAAAAGGAATCTGCTAAAACTGTTAAATAATGTTCAATGCCACCCAACTTTCTTTTTATAGTAGGTGTGAGCTATTTGGGAATGGCAGACTTGGCTATTCATGATGTCACTGATGTCAATGTCTGAGCATAAACCCCAATCATGAGCTTTAGTACCCTAAAATTTATATGTAAGAAGTTTGACAGACACTGAATGTAATACGATTTGCAATTAGTATTTTTTTTTATAAGAGTTGAGATCAGGTTGTATGTGCCGTTTGAATCTCTAGGGCTAGCATTTTATCTGTACATTAAGTTAAATCAATTTACTTTTTTTTATAAGACAAAATTGTGATTCATTTTGAGACTACATTAGTTATCATAACAGGAGTGTCACCCAGAAAATCAAGTTTTCACATCCCAAATATCTGTTGCAGAGAAACATTCTAACTACTAAATACATTGAAAACATTATCAGATCATGCATAACATTAATATTCCAAAGCCTTGAGATGTTTTATTGCTGAAAGTAATGTATGTGATCCACGTTTGTGATTTGTGGAAATATGATATTTAGGTGACATTTCTTTGAGGTTTCATTGGTAATTTCCCTTTAGTGGGTGGTGAACAGTTGTAGTGTAGCCAAGAGCTTTTAAGCCTTTAAATTTTTTTTTAAATAACAAGGATAATTTACCATCAGCTGAAGCAGCAAAGGGATTCTCCAGACCCTTCATCTCTTTGGCCTCAAGGAGTAGAAGGTAAGTTGATTGTGACTTCGCACAGTTATGTAGTCTGCAAATTACTAGCTATTTTTTTCAAAGATATTTGAACATCCAGAATCGTATTCTGTTCACTTGCTCTAAAAGTTTTTTTAACTACCTTAGTGACATTCTCAGGAAAGTTAACTTTTTCAAGGTTGGACATTATGTATGCAGCTTCTCGCAATGATTGTTGAGCTCAGGTAGGTTTTTTTGTTTGTTTGTGTTTGTTTTTTTTTTAATATTGGTGTTCTTGGTTTGATATGAAAGGATTTAGTCCTGTAGTATAGTATGTTAACATAGCCCATGTTTATAAACTGTAATGTTGCTGCTGTTAATTGAACAGTGGAAATTAAGCCTCGTTTTCATGCGTGGATTAATTAGGCTGAATAAATTGGATAAATCTGACATGTGGCTTCATTTGATCAGGAATTCGAGAGACCAAAGTTTATCTCGTAAAATTGTTACTGTAGCTGTTTTGACAATTCATCAATAAATTTTTCCAAAGAAGTTTGATTTGTTTCTACCTTTTTCATACCATGTGAGTATAATTTAGACATTTTCAGTTCAGACTGTTCAATAAGAGAGACACCGTATTACTTGCATTTATTTTATGTTGGTCATAGCATGGAAGTGAAAAGGTTATTGATTGGATCTGGAAGGGTTTTGTATTTTTGCTGTATCGCCTGCCCTGAATTAAAATTTTGCCTGATTGAGTGTAGGTGAAGTGTAGAAAATTGTCTCAGAAGTTAAAATTAAAAATTACATATAAAATCAGACCATTGGGAGTCACTGGACTGCACATTGACAATTATGGCTTAACAGGACTGTGTACATCAAATCCCTTTTGGTGGATTTGACCTGATGTATAAGGTTATATTTATGACTAGCATTTTACAATGAAGTTGCAATTGTTCTGTAACTTTTTAGTCAAGACAGTTTTTGTCAGCTTGTAGAAATATTTTTAGCCAAAGATGTAATTGCTTCTATTTAATAAAATGTATTTAGTCTCTTCTGTTTCAGCATGATTTAATCCATTCATACCATAAAAATGGTAAAATCAGGAAAAATACTGCAAACCGATTTGTGTGTTAAAATGGGCATTTCACTTCCTGAAACAAGCAAGACCAGACTGTTCTAAGCAGTGGCAATATTGAAAATGTCAATAGTACTAATATTACTACATGGTCAAACTCAATACTAAACTGACTGTGTAATCTGATTGAAATTTCCACAAACAATTTAAAAAGCTCCAAGATCAAAACAGTAATCTATAGAACTACGATCCATGAAATCAGTTGTTCAATGCTTTGCTGTAGTAACCGAGCTGAAGGACACATTTTTTTCAAAAGGAAATGGCAGAAACTAAAGCTTAATAGTGACCGTTAGTAATACCATGTTTCATAAAATATTCCAGCTAACTTCTCCCCATCTTTGTGCAGATGAAACCACAAGACAAACAGGTTCACTCAGCAGATCTTCAGATTATGCATGCTTTCATTTTACACTCTGCTTTGAATACTACAATGTATATCAACGTGTGTATATATATATATATATATATATATATATAGTATTATTTATTTATTTTTTTTAAGTATGTTTGAGGTTAGTGTGATTTTTGAGAAGTGTAATATTGCAGTATGACCTGCTAACAGTCTGCCATACTGATACCAAACTGGTAAAGTAAAATATTTAATTGCAGTAGAAGGCAAAATATAGACAATAGATAGCAAGTATTTTGGATACTTTGAAATAAACTTGCTTGTGTGGTTTCAGACACTGTATAAGATACTAATCTACATGGTCAACTTGGTCCTGTAAGGATTTAGTTGTGCTGTTTGCACCGTACTAATTGGGGGCGCATAATTAGTTGTATCATCTTAAGTGTAACAATAAAGGCGCAAACCTAAAACAAAATCTTCAACATTCTAAACTCTGAAGTTAAAAAGCAACCGCTACATCATGCCAATGTAAATGCAGATGACCCGTAAGGAGAAATTCATATTTTCCGTCTGAACTAAGCGACCCTCTGGCACAACTGGCAAATCTTCAGCTTCAGTGTTTTTTCCAGTCCCTACACCATGTAAACCATCGCAGTATTAATGAAAGCTACCCAGCCTAGTGTGTGCACATGTTTGTAACATGCTGCTCTCTCCACAAATGGATTAAAGCACAAACTAAATTTATCTGCATTTACAGTTTGTGGTCATGGAGAAATTCTGTGGCTTTAAGCCTGGACCTGAGAAACTTCCCCTTTCTCTGTTTAGGTATGCAACAGTTTCCTTTTTTGCCTTTTATTGTAGCAGTTTGAGGTGAGTGATTATTGAGGCTTGTACTTTGCACTGTACTAACTGACTTGTTACATGAGCAAAACTTCATACATGTATTCAGTGGTGCAAAAATGGGGTATGCGGTAAATGTGGTGCATATGGGCGCACCGCCAGGGGGGGGCGCCAAAACAAGGGGGGGGACAGAAAAAATATCATTGGCATTTGTTTTAAAACTGTTCTTGTGCTTTTAAATCATGACTATGATCTAAATATGCTGTTTAAAATATTTAAGAAACGTAGGGCTTGGCCACTGCCAGTAGATGTTATGACCAGCGATGCTGCCGCGACGGGCGCCCCCTCCTTTACTTTCCGCATTTCTTATTCACCCCAGTGGAGGGAGGGGGCAGGGGGAGTAGTAGTCTGTCGCTCGACGTGGTGGAGCATCGTCACTTATTATTATTATACACTTATTACTTATTATCGACGTCATATTTCGTCACGTATATATATTTGGGGGGGGCGCCAAAATTGTTGCATACCCCCAAAAAAGTGAGTAGTTGCGCCCCTGCATGTATTTGCTGTTCAGCTACTGTTGAGGTGAAGGAGGGAACTGTCAATTTGCTCATTTATTCTGTCAAATTTTCAATTTAACCTAGAAGAAATAGCGGTGTACGTGGAATAATAGTCTTGAATGTTGATCATTCTCGCCTCTGAAGTATATAAAATAAATGTATAATTTCTTTTCATCTGTAAATGAACAAATCTTTCCTCTAGGTCTTGGTATTTAGGAAATTGTGTGTTGAGTGTAGATAAGAAACAATATTGTTTTTATCATGCTGATAGAGCCGCCCTGTGTGGCGATAGAGCTGGTTGTTTTAGGAGGAAATGTTTTAAAGGTCACACTGTTCTGAGCTGCCTGGTGTTTACACAAGAACCTGATTGTAGTTCCAGCCTCAGACTGAACTGTGAAAGAGGATGTAAAAAACCAACTGCCAAGCTGGATTTTGTTCATGCCTTGGTAAAAACAACTGGCCAAGCTAAAACCGTACTTTGGCGAGGAAGGAATGATTATTCCTTACCCCAAATGTCAGTCTGCCATTTGGTGTCTGAAGTTTGTTTTTAAGTTAGTATGTTGCAAGCTGCATGTCTAATACATCCCCACTTGGCTGAAACCGTGTTAATAGACTTGCTCATGTGGTTTCTGACATTGTATGATATACTGTTATGTCTTTTAAATTCGTAAAAGTACAGATAAATACAGACTCCAGAGGGGTTTTTGAGGTACTTTTGATATTTTTTTTCTTTTACTTTTGACAGTATTCATATTTACCCTCATGTTTTATTGCTAGATGGATCATTGCTGCTTGATTGAACTGCGGGTGTGGACTAAAGGACTTTTTCACTGACTGAGCGGTTTCATTTACACATTTCTGTGACCACTGTGCACCTTTTGGCTGTGTTGGGGCAGAGGTGGAGTCCTGAAACATTCCTACTGTAGTAATGGCCCTGCTGTTATACCTCAAGCACTGATTTTGCTGCATAAGCAAAACTCAATATATGTTGACTAGCTGACAAGCCCTCACAATAGAACATGCAGTCTACAGCTTTGAGTTTAATAAAGAATGATATAAGTAGGTTACAAAGGATGTGAATAAATGCACGAACATCAATCACCCATGTCTTCAAAACTGCATTTATTACCATTATTTCATTACTCCTCAACACTTGTTAAAGAGTGGCATTTATTAGGAAGTAAGTCAGTTCTTAAAGTTAATGTGTTGGGAATGTAAGGATCGGAGCAAGAGCCATATTGTCATGTCCAGATATGGGAATATCTTTTGGAAGGATGATGTTCCATCCCTCCAGTACAGTTACAGTGACTTGAAGAATCTATATTAAGGCACACTGAGGCTGCTCTGATGCTGGCCCAACACCTAAGACTTTATCAAATATTACAAAATGGCAACAGGGTAAAAGAATGCAGTTTAGTTTTTATAAGGTTCTTCAGATGTGTATGGAGGAGTAATGTTTGTTTTATTTGCAGTTAATAGGATTTGTTTTTACTTTAACAGACACATCATAATTTTACTATTTCACTTGTCTAATAAACAGCATCAACAAATGTGCTCATAATCTCAGAACGTCTAGTATCTAGCTTCGTGGTTCCATGTACTCCTGTACAATCTTAATGGATTTTACAGTTTTCAAATGCTAATATTTTCGCTTTTACTCAAGTGTATTAGTTAGTAAAGTAACTTAATGTGTCATTAATGTGTAATTCCTAATTAATTTTTTCATTCTTTTATTGCTGGTCCAGTTCCTGACCGGCTTTAATGTTGCCCAAACTTCATTTTGGAGCCTCACAATTGTATTTTAGACCAAGAGAGTCCGTCAGACTTCAGTTCCTGTGCTAATAGGTACCATATATACTAAAGTTCCTCTGTATGTTTATAAGTTGCTTAGTTCTAAAGTGCTTTTTTGAGCAGCTACTTTTGTACTTTGGAGTGGTGCTACAGAAGAACCACCTTCACTTCCCAAAGAACTTCTTTGTAGTTGGTGCTTTTTATGAACCTATTTTTGCTAAATTAGATATACACTTTATTGCCAAACGTATTCACTCACCTAGCTTTACACGCATATGAGCTTAAGTGACATCCCATTCTTAATCCATTGGGTTTAATATGACTGTGAAAGCTCTCCAGAAGGTTTAGGAGTGTGTTTATGGGATTTTTTGACCATTCTTCCAGAAGCACATTTGTGAGGTCAGACACTGATGTTGGACAAGAAGGCCTGGGTCACAGAGGCAATCCTAGGGTCTGTTGGGGCCCCAAGCAAAAATTCACTTGGGGCCACTTGGGGAATATTTTGTTCCGAAGACATTTCATGCCTGGACTTGTTGCACAGGTAGCATCCTATTACAGTACCAGGCTGGAATTCACTGAGCTCCTGAGAGCGACCCGTTCTTTCACAAATGTTTATAGAAACGTCTGTATGCCTAGGTGCTTGAAGTTATATACCTGTGGCCATGGAAGTGATTGGAACACCTGAATTTAAATATTTCGATGGGTGAGTGAATACTGAAGTGTGTATATATAAACATTTAGGGAACATCAACATAATGTAAATGAACTAGCTTACATTCACATCATTTTTAATAATTTATCCAAGTGCTGTAAAAAGGCTCACCCCCTGTGACTGGGGAGGGGTAGACTATGAAAGGGATGCAAAGATTGAGTAAAAGGTGCTTTTCACTAGAGGAGATAAAGTTCTCATTTTCTTTCAGCAACCCCCTACGCAACCTGTTTTGCACTCCACTCTGTGGTAATGATAAGCTCGTAGTCTGTCAGCAAAGTGTCTTGCTTGGTTCAAACTCTGAAATGTTCAGGTGGCTGTTTCTATAAAATGCCACAATAAAAGCACCTGACTTACAGATGCAATACACATAAACCTAATTACTGCTCTAAACTTGCCAGTAGGTTTCACATGGACACTAAACAAAACCCCTCAGCACTTCCAAGTTGCTGTTAAGAGCAGCTGGTGGCCTAGTGGTTAGGGCGTTCACCCTGCAATCCGGAAGTCGTGGGTTCGATTCCCAGGACTGCAAAGCACCTCTGAGGTCACCACCACTCGCTGCTCCCTGGCTGCCCACTGCTTCGCTTGGTGAATGGGTTAAATGCAGTGTGCTGTTCACACTGTGCTGCGGTGTGTTCACATATGACAGAATGATCACTTTCAGATGTTATGTAAACATTCCTGTTCTTAAGTTGTACTTTTGATCATATTTAAAACTAAATTTAAATAGAAAAGTGTTGATTAGGGCATTTTATATATGTAAAAAGGCTTATGAAACTGTCATTTGTGTAGGTTCCTATTTCCGCCACACCCTTTTGTAACTTCCACGTTTACATTAATGCGGCCTTCATGTGCTTTGGGAAAGATGACCCTTTCCAGTTGTGATCTGGAAATTACGAGTGCATTGTGTAAGTCCTTTTGTTGTCGTAGTGAAGAAAAAACACTGCTCACAGTTTGTCTTGAGCTGTTGCCTTAGATTTACTAATTCATTTGCTACAACAACAAGGTCATCTCCTGGTCCCAGAAAATCATGTTGTCACTGGTATATACTACAGACCAAATCATTTGACATGAAATTTATTTATTTTTTTACTAGTTCTAGGAGGCTATTCTTGACCGACAGGCTATTCTAGGTAAAGCCAAACAATAACGGTATGTCTAAAAATTACATTAGGTGTAAACCCAGATGTCATTAAAATGGCTTATGTCACAACGTTGTATAGGCTGCAAACTATACGCTAAGAACAGCAAAAAAAATAAACATTTATAATGGAGCAACATTTACATTCACGATTTTTTCTTCGCTCTCTGCCATGTTGAAAGGTTTATCTCGGCAACTCGTGTATTAAAAATCTCTCCCAATTTCCCAGTGGAAATTATGACGTGAGGGGATGTGCAGTTTTCAAGTCGGTTTCTGGTATTTGCTATAATTACCATAAACACCATAACATTTGAGAATTCAGTACTGTTTACTGCATGCCAAAAAAGAACCAGAGCCTGTTATGAAAACCACTAGGCTGGTATTACATTGTTTTTTAGCTTTAGACCTGTGTATGTACTGTTAAAAGGTGATGAGGTTTGGATAGAACGCCAGTAATACATAGTACAGACTTGTAGAAAGAGGAACAGAAAATGATGGTACTGTCCCAGATTGTGTTTGCAGGAAGTGTTACAAACCAGCACTACTGAACCCATTCTGCTTCCAGATAAAATGGTGAAACACAAAATGGAGAAACCTTATATCATGATACAAAAGCACAAAGGCAGTTTGTTTTTCACCCAGTTTCTCCCCTCTGTTTCCAGCAAAAACATGTAAAAAATTATGTAGCACAAAGAAATGATTAAAAAAATTAAAATGCTGCAGTCCAGACTGGGACTAATCCTTGAGTCCTGAGCATTTCCTTTTAGGATTCTCCATCATACTGATCTTATTCTAATTCAAGACCTGGTCCATGTCCATGAAACCAAAAAACGTATGTTCCAGCTAAGAAGACTTTAGAAACTTCAGCCATTAAGTCTTTTCAGAAAAAACAGTAAAATACAGTAACAGTAATGTAATAAAACATCACGTCCATGTGTGCTTGTTCAAGATCTTGTTCAAACACCATGAGCGTTAATGTGAAGCTGATCTAGCTGTAGCTGCTGTAAGTGTTCAGGGGAGGTTTTCCACTCGATCATGAAACAAAATGTTTCTTGATTATCAAGAAAAAACATGTTACATAAAAGTCTATTTGCATATCATTGAGTGAAATATTTGATCCCCTGATCCCCTATTTGACAACTGAGCCAGACTTCTGGCTCACACAGACTGGCTGTGGCTGTGTGCCCATGTTGCACACAGATTACAATAAATCTATCAATTACAGATACATCTAATCTTAACTTGTAACGTGTAGAAAGCACACCTGTCCAGAATCACACCTGTCCTCTCCACCATCATGGACAAGACCAAAGAGCTGCCAAAGGACATCGGGGACAAGACTGTAGACCTGCACGAGGCTGGAATGGGTTACAAGACCATCAGCTAGAAGCCTGGTGAGAAGGTGACAAGTGTTGGTGCGATTATTCGAAATGGAAGAAATATAAAATTACCATCAAATGCTCTCAGTCTGGAGCTCCATGAAGTATCTGACCTCATAGGACGAGGACAATCATGAGAAAGGTGAGCGATCAGCCTAGAACTACACAGGAGCTTGTCAATGATAAAAATGAAACTGCATCAGCAAACTTACAAATTCAGCAGGGGATTAAGGGGGGGGG